>CAUYQG010054296.1:0-10449 GCA_963574415.1 Tarsius wallacei | reverse complement strand
TCCCCACATAGTTTCCCATCACTGTCAGTCATTTTCTTATAGTATTATGTTGGATGTTCAAGGTTCACAATATGAGTGAGAACATGTGATACTCAGATCTTTGTTTCTGTGAGAGGTCACTCAGTATTATAGATTCTAGTTCCATCCAAGTTGCTGTGAAATTCATGATTTTGTTCTTTTTTATGACTGCGTAGTATTTCATCGTGTATTTGTATCACATTTTTTAATCCAGTAGAATTAGGAATGTTTTAATGTATATCTATTACTTCCTTTCTCCTCTGTTTCATATATAGTAATTTAATATAACATAATTGAATTAAACGTAATGCAAGCAGTGAATATGTCCTTAAACAATATGGATCAAACAGTAAAAAGTGGGGTAACATGGCTGAGACCTATTTACATACTGTATATGTTTTAAGGCCAAGTCCATAAGCATTTTCCCTATGTTTCAGGGAGATAGTTGATAGGAACCCAGATCTTCTTGTTTGAACTTTGTGGCCACAGAAACTACAAATATAATTTTATCTGTTCTTTCTCACATACCGCTGTCACCCATGACTTCTTTCCTACTGATGTGGTTCTAGCTAGTTTTTCTTAATTAAGTGCTTTTCCCTTGAGCATAAGAAAAAATGTTGAATTCATATAAGCAAGTAAGTCAGTCTGTAAATATTAAAGCAAATTTGTTTGACAGGACCCCAGAAAAACTATGGTATAGTATTCTCTCTACATAATTACCAAAAAGGCCCCTCTTCCCAATGTTCCAAATGTCTGCTTGCAAACAAAAATACTTGCATAGAAAGTAAAATAGTAGTTTCCACGGAGTTATTACAGCATCTTTAGTTCCACTTTCATGCTAATATAATTAAAATGTAATTGGTTTAGTAAGATCATAAATGTATAATTCAAACAGATTTGCTCAGGAAAATGAGATCTTCATTTGTTGATGAATAAATTCAGTATTTCTGAGTTGATCATTTCATTTTATGTTGCAACATTATGATAAAGACAGAGTTTATGTAGCCAGAGAAATAACATCAAGTGAGACAAATATAAAAATGAATTTGTTTTGTTCCACAGTGAAAAATCAGCTTAGAAAGATTTTTTTTCTAGGCACTGTAGCTCTTTTGGCATATGATACATTATAATTCAATACAAGCCTTCCTTTAAAAAAATCTATTTTTGTTTATTCCTTATTATCCAGATTACCTTTAGCAATGATTCTCAAGCTTGAGTATTTCCAGGAAAGTGTGCTAAAACATGGATCTCTGTGGCACACTCCTAGAGTTTATGAATCTCTACATATGAAGTGGAGTCCAAAGGTACATTTCTAGAAATTTCTCGGGAAAGGTGATTCTGTTGGTCCGGGGACCACAGTTTGAGAAACTCTGCCTTGAATAAACCACTTAATGTTTTGTCTTTCATCAATCTCATCTGTGAAATAATGATGTTAAACTAAATGACCATTCAATAAATGTGTATTAAGCGACTTGTATGTGTCAAGTACCATGCTAGGCTTGGTCCCTGCCTTTGAGAGAATCTCAGAGAAGAAACTGATTAATTCTCCACGTGATGGAAGAATCAGGGAACACTTCATAAAGGAGATGATACATTCAAAACCTGCAAGACTTGTTGTAAAAAGTTAAATCAGCCAAATGCGGTGTCTCAAGCCTATAACCCCAGCGCTTTGGGAGGCTTGGGTGAGAGGACTGCCAGAGTCCCAGGGGTTGGAGACCAACCTGAGTAACATGGCGAGACCTCGTTTCTACAACAAATCAAAAAATTAGTTGGGCATGGTCACGCACACCTGTAGTTCCAGGTACTTGGAAGGCTGAGGCAGAAGGATCACCTGAGCCCAGCACGTCGAGGTTACAGTGGTCGTGAGCATGCCACTGCACTATAGACTGGGCGACAGAGTGAGACTCTGACTCAAGAAGAAAAAAAAAAGGTAAATCATATGAAAATACATAAATGTAGAAAAAAATTGCCTCTTGTTTTCTATCCCCGCTTCTCCTCTACCTCACAATTTCCACTTCATAGGCCTGGCAATATCAATAGTTTGATGCAAAAATATGCCAAAATATCTCCAAGCTCACCAGCCTTCTGGGATGATTCATTAAATAACCAAATAATATGACTCAAACTCCATAGTTCACATGCTAACAAAAGTTGAGTATTTCCAAATATTTTCCTAGGATTCCCCAATAAGTAGGGGATGTTTTACTGCTACCTCTAGTTCCAAATTCTTGACATTGACTTTGTTCTTATTCTGTACTTTTACTTTTTGCTCCTTTGGTTGCTGCCTTTTCTTTCCTCTGCATTGCCAAATGCACAGACACCTGTACACCTTCCTTCCCCAAAGCACCACACATCCAAGGCAGCTGTGTATAACAGACTTATACTAAATATTTTGGGTTAACAGAATGTAATTTTAGCACTGAAAAAGAAACAATTTCAAAATCAAATGTCAAGTATTATAGTTCCAAAACCTGTGCCAGACATTTTCCACAACAAGAAAGCTATTAATGTTATATATCTGTGCTTACAAAGAGACCTACTGCATGTTGTGAGAAACTCTTCTCTTCCTTTCTGAGGGCTGTAACTAATGGCCATGACACCCACCCCTAATTTAGGGCAGCCAGTGGTAACCTCCAAATTCCTGTTACTCTATCATACTAAGCATATTTTCATTATTCTAAGCTTCTATCAATAACATTAGGCTACTTATGTACCTCACATTTTATAACTAAAACCTACTGTTCTCTTAAATTGGGCCTATCTTTAAAAACACAATGCAGAAACTTTAAAAATGTCTCTTTGTTCAGCAGCAAATATTGTCAGGTTTATTTATATGTCACAATTCCAACTCATTTGCAATATTTTGTATTGCAAACAACTCTGTAAATACATTTCTATAGAGGAAGTTACTGAGTTTATTATTTTCTATTGTATTTTTAAAATGATTATTGACAGCAAAGTTAAAATTCATGAGAGACAGACAACTTTTTAGGTAGGCAACTAGAAAATAATGTCAATGGTCTGAGAAATGATAAAAATATGAATAAAATTAGTGAAAGTGAACATGAACTTTGAATTCATACATATTTAGGAGCTAGAATTTATACTACTATAGAAAAAATTATGTATAAAGGATGAAGAAGAGGGAGAACTGAAAATGATTCCTTTGCTGGGCATGGTGGCTCAAACCTGTAATCCCAGCCCTTTGGGAGGCTGAGAT
Organism: Tarsius wallacei; assembly: GCA_963574415.1. NCBI lineage: Eukaryota > Metazoa > Chordata > Mammalia > Primates > Tarsiidae > Tarsius > Tarsius wallacei. The sequence continues at coordinate 7,211 of CAUYQG010054296.1, read as the reverse complement.
GAGAGGATTTCCTGAGACCACGGGTTCAAGTCCTTTGCTGGGCAACTTGGCGAGACCTCATCTCTACAATAAATTAAAAAAAAAAATAACTGGGTATGGTAGCACGCGCCTGTAGTTCGGGTACTTGGAAGGCTAAAGAGGAAGGATCGCCTGAGCCCAACAGGTCAACGCTGGGGTGGCCATGAGCGTGCCACTACACTCCAGACTGGGCTATGGAATGACTCCAACTGAAAAGAAAGAAAGAAAGAAAGAGAGAAAGAAATATCCTTTGATTCCTTTTGGAGTTATTGGGTAAGTGGTTATATCATTAACTTTCTAATTGCTATTATTTCATGTTTCAGACTTTGTTTCCATGCCAATTTGGATTTGATGTGGAATCAACCTAAATGCCCATCAACCGATCAGTGGATAATGAAAATGTGGTATAGATAGGTAGGTAGGTAGGTAGCTAGCTAGCTAGATACCATGGAATACTATTCAGCCATAAAAAGGAATAAAATAATGTCTTTTGCAGCAACTTGAGTGAAACTAGAGACCATCATCCTAAGTGATGTAATGCAGGAACAAAAAGCCAAATGCCACATGTGTTGCTTTAAGTGGGAGCTAAACAAGAGAACTGCAAAGGCATATAAAATGGTATAATGAACTTTGGAGACTCAGAGGGGGATCTGAGAAGGGGAGGAGGAGGTATTAAAGAAAATTGTCTATCAGATACAATGTGCACAGGTGGGAGTGGTGGGTACACTTAAAGCCCAGAGTTCTTTGCAGATATACATTGCTTCCATGTAATCAAAAATCATTTGTACCTCCTAAAGCTATTTAAAAAAAAAAAGAATGTGGCTATAGAGAGGTGGACCATTAATTTATTCTAGATACAAAGTTAGACTGAAAACTGCAAGGTTCATATCTAAACTACTCTAAACACATTTTTATATATCAGGAATAAGTGTTAGTTTATTTTTTCCTGGTTGAAAATAGTAAACAGCTGATAACAAACCACATTTAGAAAAGAAATAAAATATTTACCACATTATTTCTAGTGAAAAAGTCAAGTGACATAATAAGATTATACAGAGACATTGCACCAACATACACACAGGGCAGGGCACACAGGAGAAGACTATATACAATATATCAAAGGACTGTAGTGACATAAGAAAATCCAGTACTGCAAGAGAAGATATGCAGAAACTGATAACAAAATATAACTGGGGTAAATGAAAAGGATGTGCTTTGTCATCTGGATAGATTAAGTCAAAGAAAATTAAAAACACAGACTGTTACAGGCGAGTTCATAACTTTATCTAATTCAACTCTCTTTTTTTGACTGAGAAAAACATGGGCTAGAATTTAAGTGATTTGTGATGGAGTAAGGCAAAAATTTGCTGGAAAGATATGAGATTCAACTATCTTATAAAGCAATTGTTCTTAACCCCTGGACTGTTGCCTTCTGCTGAAGCTATGATCCTTTCCTCAAAATAACATGTTAGTTCGGGTATGGTGGCTCACACTTGTTATACTAGCACTTTGGGAAGGAGCAGTAGGAGGATCTCTTGAGGCCAGGAATTTGAGACCATCCTGGATAACATAGTGAGACTTTGCCTCTACAGAAAACTTTGTTTTAGAATTAGCTGGACATGGCGGCAGGTGCCTGTAGTGCCAGCTACATGGGAAGATGAGGCAGGAAGATTGCTTGAGCCCAGCAGATACAGGATGCCACACGCTATGATCAAGCCACCGCACTCCTAGCTAACAGAGTAAGACCCTATGCAAACATGTTTATAGACACATGGATTTAAAAGATCCCTAATGAGTGTTGCTTTAACAAGGTTCACTTTTTTTGTGTGCTAAATTATATCCTGTATTGAATCATCTTTTTTTTTTTTAATTTAATTTAATTTAATTTAATTTTATTATGTTATTGTGGGGTACAGTTAGGGGTTAGGCATACAAAAATATTTTGTTCAGGTACCCTTGTTGATAAGAATCTTTTTATTTCTTCCTTGATTTCTATGTACCAAGTCTTTCAGCAGCATGTTGTTTAATTCCCATGTATTTGGGTGTTTGGAGGGGTTCCTGTTGGTGATAATATTTATTTTCATTCCACTGTGATCTGAGAAGATGCTTGAGATGATTTCAAACTTTTGGAATTTTTTCATGCTTAATTTATGTCTGAGTATGTGGTTGATCTCAGAGTATGTTCCATGTGCTGATAAGAAGAATATATATTCTGTGATTTTTGGGTAAAGTGTTCCATAGCTATCTACGTGGTCCAATGATTGAATGTCAAGTTAAGGTTCCTGATTTCCTTGTTAGTTTTTTGCTTTAGTCATGTGTCTAAGGCTGTTAGCAGGGTATTAAAGTCTCTGACTATAATTGTATGGCTGTCTATGTCCTCTCTTTGTTGAATTAGCAGCTTTTTTATAAACCTGGGTGATCCTATGTTGGGTGTATATATGTTCAAAATGGATATTTCTTGCTGATGGCTTGAGCCTTTTATCATTATGTAGTGTTTTCAATGTCCTTTTTAACTTTCATTGGTGTAAAGTCTGTTTTGTCTAAGAATGGCTTTGCCTGCTCTTTTTTGTTTTCCATTTGCCTAGAAGATCTTTCTCTGGCCCTTTATCTTGAACTTGGATATCATTTACAGTGAGTTTCCTGAAGGCAGCAGAAGGATAGGTTATGTTTCTTATCCAATTTGCCACTCTATACATTTGAGTAGAATGTTCAGCCCATTCACATTTAAGTTAGTTACTGACATGTGGGGGTGTGTTCCTGTTATATTGCTACTAAAGAGGCTGCTGTGCCTTTTAGGTTTTGTGGTTGATGTGTATATTCTATAAACTCTGCTTGCCTGTGCTTTTGCAATGGGTAGAATCATTCTTCCAATTCTGTGCTTAGAACCTTCTTAAACATCTCCTGAAGGACTGGTCTGGAAGTGGTATATTCCCTAAGAGATTGGATATCTGGGAAGGATTTTAATGCTCCTTCATTAATGAAGCTTAGCTTTTCAGAATAGGAAATTCCTGACTGGTATTGCTTTTCTTTACGAATGTTAAAGCCAGGATTCCAGTCACTTCTTACTTGTAAGGTTTTTGTTGAGAATTCTGCTGAAATTCTGATGGGTCTTCCTTGGTAGGTGTTCTGTCCCTTTTCTCCAGCTGCATTTAGGATTTTTGTTTCATGTTCACCTTGTAGAGACAGGTTGTATTGTGTCCTGGGGATGGTCTTCATGTGTAGTACCTTACAGGAATTATTTGGATCTGTTGCATCTGTGTAGCCACCTCTCTGGCAAAATAGGGGGAATTTTCTTGGATAACAACCTTGCAAGGCTTGCTCCAGGGAGTTCTCAGTTTTCCCTTCTCTCTCGGGGATGCCAGTCAACTATAGATCTGGTCTCCACATAATCCTGAACCTCTTGCAGGTTTTGCTCATTCTTCCTAATCCATTTATCCTTGTTTTTGTCAGACTGGCTTTGCTCAATGCTTTGATTCTCAGACTCTGAGATTCTTTCCTCTACCTGGTTGATTATGTTGCTAAGGCTTGTCATTGTGTTTTGAAATTGCAGGAAAGAATTCCTTATTTGCAAAAGTCCAGATTGGACTTTTCTTATTTTGGCCAGCTCAGCTCTCATTTCCTGCACTGTTTCTGTGCCTGGAGGATTTGTACATTCTTCTCATGGCTCTTCCTGACTGTCTTTGCCACTCATAGTCTGAATTCTGTGTCTGTCATCAGGGCCACAATGGGTACTATTGCTTGGGGTCTGGGAAGCCCTTTTGTGGGTGTTGACTCATTCAGACTTTGGGGATTGCCAGTGTATTTTCACTGGATTTTCCCATATGTGAGGTCTCTATTTTTTGCTTTGCTAATTTTAATTAGGTAAGGTTGTTACTATTGCCTGTCTTCCCTCCTCTGGCCCACCTGTGAGGTGGGGCAGCAGGGAAAGGAAAGGTGGTGTTCTGGGAGGAGACCGTCTGAAGCTGCTTCACCAGTGCTGTCTGGCTGAAATGGGACAGGATCTTTCCTCTATTTTAGATTCTTTCTCCTGTCTCCAAGGGTAGCTACACAGAGGGCTTCTCCCCAGACTGCTTGTCTGACAGCAGAGTTGGCAGGTCACTGGGCATTGCTCTATGGTTCTACTCTGACTCAGGTGCTCTTGAGGTTGTGAATTGGCCTACTCCCATCTGGGTAGGAGTACCCCTTTCACTCAGGGGTAGAGGGAAGCAGTGAAGAGGGGCTGTTGTTTCTTCCTGTGTGTGAGGGTGGACTGGTGAAACTTTTTCAAACAAGTTGCACCACCCATACTGGGTGCTGGGGAGGGAGGGGTCATGTCCCTGTGTCATGGACCACCCCTACTGGGTGGCTCCCACTGAGGCTGTCCATGAGGGAGGTTAATGACTGCAGTGCAAAAGTTCTGGGAACTGAGTTTTCCCAAGTTCCTCGTGGGATCCACTGGCACCTCTGTTGCCCAGGGTGGCCCTCTGTGCCCAGTGGGTGTGGGAGGGGTGCAGGGGGCAGTTCACAGGTTGTCTCTCTCTCTCGGCTGAGTTTGCAGAGGACCTCATGAGGTATGCAGAGTAGAAAAGCTGTCATTTTCACTCACTCCATCTGTCTCCAAATATGTTCTCCCATTCTTGTGTCAGGGCTGCCTCTAGGGTTGTCCAGGGCTTGCAACTGTTTATCCTGTACATCCTGAGGTGATCGTCTGGTAGACCTAGCGTGGGTTCTCAGGTCGATACTGAAGGCCCTAGGTCTGCCCCTTTATATAGGCTTTTTTGCAGAGAGCTACAATCATGCAATGTCTTCAGTCGGCCATTCTGGCCCTCCCACTCTCAGTAGTCATTTTATCCTTTGAAAGTTTCAGGTTATCTCTCAACTTCTTCCAATTATCTTTTTTCTTTTTTTAAGTAAGTCTTTAAATATATATGTGACTCTAAGTACTTAATCCTTCAGCTCCATGATCAATAAACTATTCCCCAGTTTTTTCTCTGTGAAAAACACATGCATTTAATATCTACAATCTCACAAGTATAATTCCCTTCATACTTTAGACTATTTACAATTGGATATTGAATTGCAGTGGTTTAGGTAGGTAAATTTATTTGATTATATTACAATTGAGAGCATATTAATTTTTGTAATATTCATTCAAGTGCTCCTTAAAATAGAGAATAATATCAAATTTGAATTTTAAAACTTACTGAAAATGTATTAAGTATGGAAATGCATATGTGGAGTGTATATATATTTATCACATAGGCCTGAAAAAGAGAATGCAAAATCACTTTTAACCTATTATCTCAAGTATAATTGAATAGCAGCCAGTCAATAAGTTATTGTTGCATGACTGAACTTTGTATTTGTATTTGGTGGGCTTTGCTTTTGTTATTAATTTTTCTACATTTCCTTTTAAAATCCTCTTTCCAACTCTTTCCCTCTTTAAAGCAGGGGTCCTTTTGAATAATGTACACTGAGATTATAAAATGAAGGAAGAATAAAACATTTCTATAAGTGTTGCATGGTCATATTTCTTGTTGTGGCTGTGGCAGGTAGGCAGCTTCTGAGTTCAGAATATAAGAGTCAGAGAAATGGATACCAACATGGTAGCTTTATTCCTGACTGATCATAACTGGTGGAAAGATGTGGCTCAGATGAATACTTCATCCCTGATTAGGACCCCCCCACACACAGTTGGAGTGGAATAAACTTGCTAGACAGCTGTCCTAGAAGCAGTCTACTGCTGGCCTGAATTCATGTCAGTGTAGACACATCTTTTCAAAGAATAGACACAGAGCCACGCAAGCACACTCAATGTACCTCACCTAAATTCACCCATGAGGTAAAAGTGAAAATGTAAGTCCTCACTTGGAAACTTGGGGCCAGGGAAATAAAAATTTTCCTGTCATTTCTACCTGGATTTAAATTATAATTGAAATTAAGTCCATGTCTTTGTTGTACTTAAGAATGAGAAATTGGGCCAGGTTTGGTGGCTCAGCCTATAATCCCATGCTTTGGGAGGCCAAGGTGAGTGGATTGCCTGAGTCCGCGGGTTCCAGACCCACCTGGGCAACTTGGCGAGACCTCATCTCTACAATAAATTAAAAATTAGCCGGGCATGGTAGCATGCGCCTGTAGTTCCAGCTACTTGGGAGGCTGAAGCGGAAGGATTGCCAGAGCCCAGCAGGTTGAGGCTGCGGTGACCGGGAGCGTACCACTGCCCTCCAGCCTGGGTGAGAGTCCAACTTAAAAAAAAAAGAATGAGAAGTTGGACAGAAGTATACTACATAGTAAAAAAGAAATCTGTTCTGTGTTTTCAATTCTACTATAAATAACCCACAACATGGATAATAAGTTGTTGATTGATTTTCATAAACCAAGTCTTATTTGGAAAAAAAAGAATACTAATTCTTTTAAGGAAAGATTCCTCAGTTTATTTGGTTTAGTGAAAGATTGTCTCCTTCAAGTTCTCCTTTCTGTGGTTTAAAAAATTTGTTCTTTATAAATTGAGTATATATTGACTGCTACTAACAGATGTGGCATTATTAGCGGTTCCATATGTTTTATTTATCACTTTTGAACTTATAATTTAGAGAGCTATTCTTTTTGTCTCTTGCCTAAACATTATGGAGCTACGTGACAGCTTTACATAAGGATTTTCTCCCAGTTATATTTTTAAATCTATGTATCTTTTCTGAATATGAAGGAAGCAGCTGTTATAAAACTCCAGGCTCAGTAAGAAAAAACTCAAGACCATTCTTGGCCCATAATTGGCTTTGTGGCCTCAGACAAGTTACAATCTCTCCACACCTGTGTTGCTTCTTACATGAAATTAGGGACTTTGACCAAATTGGTGACTTTTATACCTTTAAAAAGCTTTATTTGAAGATTACAACATTTCCTTTTTAAAAAAAAATTGCATGAAACTGTATTATATAAGACAGAAGTCATGTTGTCTGGCTGAAGGAGGGATGGGGGCTGGAAGCTTCCTTATCCCTTAATCCTGCTGTGTCTTCTATGGAACCTTAGATTTCTGTAGAATGGAGTTTGAAAGCCACTAGTTATGACCGAACTTTTCCAATTAGCTAAAATTTCCTGGCACTTTGTTTTCCTGTGCATAATTTTCTGACTTGCTTATATTTAAAATGAAAAAGTATAAATGAAGTTGCAGATGTGCTTCCCTTATTGATGATGGACTTCAAGCTACCTCCACC
>CAUYQG010054295.1:0-11923 GCA_963574415.1 Tarsius wallacei | reverse complement strand
AAAAAAAAAAAAAAAAAAAGCCGGGCTCGGTGGCTCAGCCTGTAATCCCACGCCTTGGGAGGCTGAGGTGAGTGGATTGCCTGAGCCCGCGGGTTCGAGACCCGCCTGGGCAAGCGAGACCTCATCTCTACAATAAATCAAGCCGGGCGTGGTAGCGCACGCCTGTAGTTCCGGCTACTTGGAAGGCTGAGGCGGAAGGATCGCCGGAGCCCAGCAGGTCGAGGCTGCGGTGGCCGGGAGTGTGCCACTGCACTCCAGTCTGGGCGACAGAGTGAGACTCCAACTCAAAAAAAAAAAAAAAAAAAAAAGACTGGGTGTGGTGGCTCAAGCCTGTAATCTCAGCACTTTGTGAGGCCAAGGCAAGAGGATTGCCTGAGCTCAGGGGTTTAAGACTAGCATGGGCAACTTGGTGAGATCGCGTCTCTACAATAAATCAAAAAATAAGCCAGGCGTGGTAGCTCGTGCCTGTAGTTCCAGCTACTTGACGCAGAAGGATCGCCTGAGCCCAGCAGGTCTAGACTGCAGTGACCGTGAGCATGTCACTGCACTCTAGCCTGGGTGACAGAATGAGACTCCAACTCAAAACAAAAAAAAAACCACGAAAATTATTTATAAATGTGAATAATTAGATACCAGTTTAACTATTCCACAATAAAGGAGTTGATTAAATAAATTATATATAATTATAGAGACTTTTTCAAATGTTGTTTGAAAATATTTTTTGTGGCCGGGTACGGTGGCTCAAGCCTATAATCACAGCACTTTGGGAGGCTGAGGCGAGAGGATTGGCTGAGCTCAGGAATTTGAGACCAGCCTGGACAACTTGGAGAGAACTCATGTCTACAATAAATAAAAAAAATAAGCCAGGCGTGGTAGTGTATGCCTGTAGTTCCAGCTACTAGGAAGGCTGAGGCAGGATAGCCTGAGCCCAGCAGGTGGAGGTTGCAGTGGCCATGAGGGTACCACTGCACTCCAGGCTGGGCAACAGAGTGAGACTCCAACCAAAAAAAAAAAGAAGAGAAAATATTTTTTGTAACAATATAGCATTTAAAACAGTATTAAGGCTGGGCACGGTGGTTCATGCCTATAATCCTAGCACTTTGGGAGGCCGAGGTGAGAGGATTGCCTGAGCCAGCAGGTTCTAAACCAGCCTGGGCAATTTGGCAAGACCTCATCTCTACAATAAATTTTAAAAAATTAGCCGGGCATGGTGGCACGAGCCTGTAGTTCCAGCTACTTGGAAGGCTGAGGTGGAAGGATTGTCTGAGACCAGCCAGTCAAGGCTGCAGTGGCCAGGAACATGCTACTGCCCTCCAGCTTGGGTGACAGAGTTAGACTCCAACTCAAAAAAAAAAAAAAACCAGCACTAAGTGTTAGATGCAGTGGCTCATGCCTGTAATCCCAGCACTTTGAGAGGCCGAGGCGAGAGGACTACCTGAGCCCACGAGTTTGAGACCAGCTTGGGCAATTTGGTGAGACCTCATCTCTACAATAAATCAAAAAAATTAGCCAGGCATGGTGGTGTGAGCCTGTTGTTCTAGCTACTTGGAAGGCTGAGGCAGAAGGATCACCTGAGCCCAGCAGGTTGAGGCTACAGTGGCCATGAGCGTGCCACTGCCACTCTAGCCTAGGTGACAAAGTGAGACTTCAACTTAAATGTTTAAAAAGTATATTTGCTTATTTACAATCCTGTGATCTTCGTTTTATTGCTGTTGGGCTTTTGGCTTTTTTTTATTGTAGTAATAAAGTTTTCATAAGCAATTTAAATCAAAGACCCGAAATTTATCAGAGCTAGCTACCCCTTGATAGTCAAAATTAAATCCTTATATATATTTGGGTTGCTAAAAGATTTGACAAAGCAAGTACCAGCTCATTTTTTTTTCTTTCTTTTTTTTTTCAAGTTGGAGTCTCACTCTGTCACCCAGGCTGGAGGGCAGTGGCACACTCACGGCCACTGCAGCCTCGACCCGCTGGATTCAGGCGATCCTTTCGCCTCAGCCTTCCAAGTAGCTGGAACTACAGGCATGCGCCACCATGGCCAGCTAACTTTTTGATTTTTTGTAGAGATGAGGTCTTGCCAAGTTGCCCAGGCTGGTCTTGAACCCATGAGCTCAGACAATCTTCTCACCTCAGCCTCCCAAAGTGCTCATTTTTCTTAATATGCTGCCTTTCCAGCTCTGCTCAATAAAACCACCCAACTTCAAATACAACCCACATGCAGGTTAAGTATCCCCAATCCAAAAATCCAAAATCCTGTTAGGTGCAGTGGCTCATGCCTGGCAAGAGAAATTTCTGAGCCCAGGGGTTCGAGACCAGCCTCAGCAACTTGGCAAGATCTTGTCTCCACGATAAATCAAAAAATTAGCTGGGCATGGTGGCACGCACCTGTAGTTTCAGATACTTAGAAGGTTGAGGCAAAAGGTTTGCCTGAGCCCAGGAGGTCAAGTCTGCAGTGGCCATGAGCATGCAACTGCACGCCAACCTGGGTGACAGAGTGAGACTCCAACTCAAAAAAAAAAATCAAAAATGTTCCAAAATCTGTAACTTTTTGAGCACCAATATGACACTCAAAAGAAATGCTTACAGGCCAAGCATGGTGACCCACGCCTGCAATCCCAGCATTTTGGGAGGCCAAGGTGAGAGGATTGCTTGAATCCAGAAGTTGGAGACCAACCCTAGGCAACATAGCAAGACCTTATCTCTACGAAAAAAATCAAAAAATTAGCCAACCGTGGTGGCATGCACCTGCAGCTCCAGTTATTCAGGGGGCTAAAACAGAAGAATCGCTTGAGAACAGAAGGTTGAGGGTATAGTAAGCCCTGATGGTGCCACTGCTCTCTAGCCTAGATGACAGAGTGAGACCTCAACTCAAAAAAAAAAAAAAAAAAAAAAGGAAATACCCACTAGCATTTTGGATTTTCTAATTTGGGATAGGCAATCACTAAATATAATGCAAATTATTCCAAAAACCTTAAGAAAAAAAAATCAGAAACCCAAAAACTTCTGGTCCAAGGCATTTTGGATAAGAGAAGGGATATGCAATCTGCACTATACAAATTCTATCACTTCACCCCACCACTTTTCTCATTTCTAACTATGATACAAAATATGTATGTGTTCTGACGTAAGCATGCCTGCAGCTATGCAAATCTCCCATCACAGATGCCATAATAACATCAAGCAGCTTACCTCAAATGGGTTCAAATTGAAGTAAGAGGAACCAGGACGGGTCAATCTTTCAATCTGATTTTTGGAGGTTAGAACTGAATCTCTCTTTTCTATTTGTTTCACCTAAAATTATGAAGATTAAAAACTTCATTAATAAAGCTCAATAATAAACTGAGTTTTCTGTCTTAACACAATATCCATCAATATGTACAACAAACATTTGTGTATACCATGTGCAAAATATTTTGCTAAATACTTTAAGGGTAATTATTATACAACAGCTACCACTTACTTTAATAATATAAAAAATTTTACATGTATGTATTAATCTTGACAACCCTATATGGTAGATACTATTATTATCCCCATTTTGCAGATAAGGAAACTGAGGTTAACTGACTTATTCCCAATTACCCAACTCGTAAGTCAGAATTTCAAAAATTGAAGTCACAGCCTTCAAAGAGCTTCCACTCTAATGATGGAAGATGGACTTATGTGTGGTTATACTTCATTTGCAAGTTTTTAATCTTAAGAAAGGAAAACACAATTACATGGAAACATAAATTATGAGCAGCGCTTAAAAACTGCAATGGAAAGGAGCAAACAACTCCACCAACCCAACTCTAATAGAATCAGAAAAATCCCTGACCTGAAGACAATGCCAAGGAGAACAAGCACCAGGCAGTCCCAGGAGAACATCCTTGGTGCCACTGCCAGAGTTGGAATATTAGTTGGAATGAATCTCTGGTATGCTATATACCTCTTTAGTCCTATGGCCAAAACAAGGTTGGAAAGAATTTCATTAACATAAAGTCATTCCTTGCATTTTCTCTCTTAATTCTTTTTAAAATAGCATGCCCTTATTTTTCCTTATAACATTTATCACTACCTGATACTGTATATCTGTTTTATGATTTATCCTCCTCTATAGAATGCAAGCTCGGCTGGGCGCCGTGGCTCACGCCTATAATCCCAGCACTTTGGGAGGTCAAGGAGAAAGGAATGCCTGAGTCCACGGATTCAAGACCAGCCTGGGCAACTTGGCAAGACCTCATCTCTACAATACATCAAAAAATTAGCCAGGCTTGGTGGCACATGCCTGTAACTCCAGCTACTTGGAATGCTGAGGAGGAAGAATCATCTGAGCCCAGCAGGTCGAGGCTTCAATGACAGTGAGCATGCCACTGTACTCTAGCCTGGGCGACAGAGTGAGACACTCCAAATCAAAAAAAATAAAAAGTAAAAATGCAAGTTCTGCTGGGCTCGGTGGCTCAGCCTGTAATCCCATGCTTTGGGGGGCTGAGGTGAGTGGATTGCCTGAGCCCATGGGTTCGAGACCCGCCTGGGCAACTTGGCGAGACCTCATCTCTACAATAAATCAAAAAATTAGCCGGGCATGGTAGCACATGCCTGTAGTTCTAGCTACTTGGAAGGCCGAGCGGAGCCCAGTAGGTCAAGGCTGCGGTGGCCGGAAGCGGCCACTGCACTCCAGTCTGGGCAACAGAGTAAGACTCCAACTCAAAAAAAAAAAAATGCAAGTTCTATAAAGATAGGATTTTTTCCTCTGTTGGTCACTACCATATCCCCAGCACCTAAACAGCACACGAGTACATGTCAAGTACAAGTCAATAAACATTGGTTAAATACTTCCTTAGATACTTTCTCCCATCCAATTTAAACAAAAATTGCTACTTGTTTTTTCATTTGTTTGTTTTCTAAGTTGGGGTCTCACTCTGTCACCCAGGCTGGAAGGCAGTGGCACAATCATAGCTCACCACAGCCTCAACCACAAGTGATCCTCCTGCCTCAGTCTCCAGAATAGCTGGGACTACACGTACTTGCCACCCACGCCTGGCTAATTACTTTTAGAAACAGGATCTCACTATGTTGCCCAGGTTGTTCTTGACCTCCTGGGCTCAAGCAATCCTCCTGCCTTGGCCTCCCAAAGTGCTGCAATTACGGGCATGAGCCATAACACCCTGCCTGTTATTTGTTTAAGATGGTAAGTGAAACAAGTTCCATTATAATTGATGAGTGGTTATTAGAAGCCAATTAAGTTTGATACCAGGGCATCAACACTTTCAAGTGAATTAGGCATTTCAGGACAGACAATAAAGGATGCAATGATTCCTATTTTAAAATGTAATATTTAGAAAAGCTATTATGTAACAAGCACTGTTACAACTACAAGAGTGAGGCTGAAAAAAAGAGTTAGACTGGACACAGTGACTCCAGTCTGTAATCTCAACCTTTTGAGAGGTGGAGGCAGGAGGATTGCATAAGGCCAGGAGTTGGAGACCAGCCTGGGCAACATAGCGAGATCCTGTTTCTAAAAGTAATTAGCCAGGCGTGGGTGGCAAGTACCTGTAGTCCCAGTTATCCTGGAGACTGAGGCAGGAGGATCACTTGTGGTAGAGGCTGTGGTGAGCTATGATTGTGCCACTGCATTCCAGCCTGGGTGACAATAAACCAAAAAATTAGCCGGGCGTGGTAGCGCATGCCTGTAGTTCCAGCTACTTGGAAGACTGAGGCGGAAGGATCGCCAGAGCCCAGCAGGTCGAGGCTGCGGTGGCCGGGAGCAGTCACTGCACTCCAGTCTGGGCGACAGAGTGAGACTCCAACTCAAAAAAAAAAAAAAATTAGCCAGACATGGTGGTGCACACCTGTAGTCCCAGCCACTCAAGAGGCTGAGGCAGAAAGACTGAGCCCAGGAGGTGGACACTGCAGTGAACTATGATGGTGTCCAATGCACTCTAGCCTTGGCAACAGAGTGAGACTCTGTCTCTTTAAAAAAAAAAAAAAAAAAAGAAACAAACAAGAGACAATGTGACATGGTCCTTAATTCTGAGTAGCTCACAGCCTACTGGGGAGCAACTCCATCCCTCAAGTCTAAGCCAACCTAAAGAAGTCCCATCTTCTGCCTTGTTTAACTCTGAGAAAGATGTTTTGGCTTTCCTTTTATGAAACCCCTTCTTATACATTAACTCCTTTAGTTCTCATGAAAACACACTTGTTTTAATATTACCTCTCTCATTTTACAGATGTGAAACTGAAGATATGCCAAGTTAATTCTCAAAAGATTTCAATCCCAGTTCAGCTAACTGCCTTGCCAGAATTTAATCTGAGGTTCTCTGACTCCAAATTGCATGCTTTTCTTTCATTTATTCGTTCACTCAACAAATATTTATTTATCATCCCCTACATACTAGGCGCTGGAGACGCAATAATAATGAGGCTTAGACCAAGCTTACTCCTGTGCTAGCATAATATCAAGCTGTTACCTACTATAAGACCCCAAACTATTTCACCACCCTAAACCTCAGGTTCGTCACCTGTAAAATGGGGGTAATATAATAGCCTACCAGGCATGATGCGCAGTGCCTGGCGTTGATGAATGACAGAAATAACCACTAGCACAACTCATCACAGAGGACTAAGACGACGCTTCTGCTCAGAATAAAAATAGGGGTCAAGATGGCTAAGTCACCCCCAGGAAAGGCCCAGCCTCTGCCAGCCCTCGACTCCGCGGACTTGGGGTACTCTGCCCCGCGCCCAGGCACTGCGTCGGCTACTCTCGCCGCCTCCCTCCAGAGGTGGGACACCAGTCCTTTCCGTAGCCGGAGGGAGTCTCCCAGCAGCTATCAGTAGGAGACGCACACACCCCCAGACTCCCGCCACCCCGAGGGCCGGACAGGAGGAGGCGGTCAACGGTCCAGGCCGGGCGTCCACTGCCTTCGCCCCCTGGGAAAGTTGACCCGGGCAGTGCTGCCTCGGTGCCCCTATTCCTCACTCTGTGTTCACCTCACTGTAGAAGGTCATAAACGCCTCCTCTGTGCTGCCTCCGCCGCCCGAAGTCCCGCTCTCTCCTGAAGCCGCCATTTCCCCGGCCCCGCCGCCACGTGACCCTTCTGCGCAGGCGCTGCCTCACGTGATCCTTACAGGTCAGCCTCTCTAGCCCCGCCCCGCCATCTGAGGGCCCCTTAAAGGGCTCGCAGCCCAGCCAAAACTTTGATTTTTTTTTTTTTTTTTTTTTTTTTTTGAGTTGGAGTCTCACTCTCATGGCCACCGCAGCCTCCACCTGCTGGCCTCAGGCGATCCTTCTGCCTCAGCCTCCCAAGTAGTTGGAACTACAGGCGCGTGCTACCATGCCCGGCTAATTTTTGATTTATTGTAGAGATGAGATCTCGCCAAGTTACCCAGGCAGGTCTCGAACCCGTGGGCTCAGGGGGCTGGTTCTTAAAGTCAATTTTTCTACAGGAGCATCAGTGGTGTTTTTACTTTGGATCAGTCTTTTTTTTTTTTCTTTTAAAGATGTGGGGTACAATTCAGGATTAGGTATACGAGTGGTCATAGTACAGGTAGTTTGGGCCTCCCTTTGGTCTCCACTTTGCTTGGTTTTGAGATCAGGTACCCTTATTGTTGTTGTGTTCCCCTCCCCCCTGGCAGTATCCCACTACTGCCAATCCCTTTCTTATAGTATTATAGTCAATATTCAGGGTACATTTATGAGTGAGAACATGTGGTACTCTATTCTTTGTTTCTGTGATAGATCACTGAGTATGATAGACTCTAAATTCTGGTATCAGTCTTAAGTGAAATAGTATATGGAGTCTACCAAGCCTAGATAGCTGTATGTATTTAAACAAGTGTCATTATTTGTAACCACTACAAGTGCTATACATTGAGATTTTGTGAGAAGAGGCTAGAGGTTAATATTAAAGACATTAGTAAAAACTTTCTACTCTGTGTCTACAGAATTGTCACTATTCTTTTTAGTTTGGATTTCTCCATCATTGCTCTAGTCTTGTTGTTATCTTCCATGTGTCTTATGCTGGGTTTCTTTTCCCCCCATAGCAGATACTTCCTTGTATCACATCCTATATTTAGTAAGATCTTGGCATATGTCTGCTATTGCTCAAATATCTTTCTTTAGGTTCAGAGATTTCAGTAACTTGTTATTTCCCTCCCATATGTTTGTGTGTGTGTGTGTGCGCCTGTGTGTGCGTGCGTATGCGTGTGTGCGTGCCGCTTTCTAGCTTTCTAGTTGTATGAGCCTGGAATTCTCTTTATTCACTTCTTTCTTCACCATCAACAAATAATTCCCCAGGGGTACATAATAATTATTTTTGTGTGTGTCTTTTTTATTGCAATTCTACTTTGCTGCTTTAACTTCAGGCTCATCTTTTTGTAGAAGCCCACCAGTAGTTGGTCTTTCTCCTGGATTCCTTACTCCCTGTCAATTCATTCTTCAAACACTACCGGCTTTGATTTATCTGTCCAGCCTCATTACTTAGTTCAGTTTGGTTAGGATATAATTTGTAAGTATTTTATTAATTGTACTTTACTAATCACATTTTCTCTGTTTTGCCACTGATAATTATGTTATTTTCTATCCTTGTACTGTCTTTTATCCTGTTTTCCTGGCAAACTTCTATTTCTTTCTTTCTTTTTTTTTTTTTTTTTTTGAGTTTGAGTCTAAGTCTTTAACCCAGACTGGGGTGCGGTGGCCGCTCCCGGCCACTGCAGCCTCGACCTGCTGGGCTCCGGTGATCCTTCTGCCTCAGCCTTCCAGTAGCTGGAACTACAGGCGTGCGCTACCATGCCCGACTAATTTTTTGATTTATTGTAGAGATGAGGTCTCGCCAAGTTGCCTAGGAGGGTCTCGAACCCGCGGGCTCAGGCAATCCACTCACCTCAGCCTCCCAAAGCGCAGGATTACAGGCTGAGCCACCGAGCCCAGCTTTGGGGTTAGCTATTTGTTAAATGAATGTGTGCTACCTGTTTTTATTGGAGACTACCTACTCTTACTAGTAGGCTTATAGTTTACTGTTTTCTTTTGAATACTCTTTTTCTAGTGCTTCTATATTTGTATATACTGTAGCAGTGAAAATAGGTTGTTTTATACTTCTCCCCTTTTGGGAAGAAAACTAATTTATAGATTGAGTTAAAAACAGAACCATGACCAGGCGCTGTGTCTTACGCTTGTAATCCTAGCACTTTGGGAGGCTGCGGCAGGAGGATTGATTGAGCCCGGGAGTTTGAGACCAGCCTGGTCCACAAAGCAAGACCCCTGTCTTTACAAAAAATAGAAACATTAGTTGCACGTGGTGGTGTGCATCTATAGTCCCAGCTGCTGAGGAGGCTGAGGCAGGAAGATTGCTAGAACCCAGGAGGTTGAGGTTGCAGTGAGCTATGATTGTGTCACTGCATTCCAGCCCAGGTGACAGTGAAACTTTTTTCCAAAAAAAAAGAACCTGGAAAGATTTGTGAATAACACTACTTAAACATCCTACCTAGATGAAGTAACTCAAGTTTTTTTTTTTTCCTGAGTTGGAGTCTCACTCTGTTGCCCAGACTGGAGTGCAATGGCCGCTTCCGGTCACTGCAGCCTCGACCTGCTGACTCCGGCGATCCTTCCGCCTCAGCCTTCCAAGTAGCTGGAACTATAGGCGTGCGCTACCACGCCCGGCTAATTTTTTGATTTATTGTAAAGATGAGGTCTCGCCAAGTTGCCCAGGCGGGTCTCGAACCCGCGGGCTCAGACAATCCACTCACCTCAGCCTCCCAAGGCGCGGGATTACAGGCTGAGCCACCGAGCCCGGCTGACTCAAGATTTTTATCTTCTTGGTGTGGAGGGTAAAATAATATTTAGGAGCAGAAATTACATAAAGCCTCAAGGTTGAGAAGAATCTGTGGATGATAGATGTAAAGCTAAGAATAGTCTGTTTATCAGCTTAATTTTGTTTCAACTATTGGGGAAAAAAAGATCTCCAGATTTTAGCAATAAAATAGTTTATAAGGACAACATTTGAGGACCCACTAACATAGAAAATGTTTTTCTAATTTATTGTATGAAAAATAGTACATGTTCTGCTAGGTATATAATTCATAACCTGATAACAGACTTAAATCATTAACAATAGATTTTCTGTTTTCCACTGTAGGTTCAAGCAATAAATGCAGGAATGTTTTTCTTTAGGTGTACAATATGCAATAATAGTGATATTTTTCAGAAAGAGATGTTGAGAATGGGAATTCATATTCCTGAAAAGTGAGTAACATTTAGCCTTTTGACAAAAAAGTATTTTTTAAACGTAGGATTTAATGACAACGAGAATGATCATTTATTTCTGATTGAGTGATCATGGACAGGTAGCTATTTCAAGTGGTGAATTGTAAAGGCGCCTCTCCTCCTCCTCCTCCTCTTCCTCCTCCTCTTCTTCTACCACCCCCCCCAACCCATATTGCTAGTTCTTGGAAGAGCCGGGACTATGACACATTTGTCTCATTAGTTGATTTATAATCTCTTGATAAGTACCTTAGCTGTGCCAGTTTTAATTCTTTGATTTCTATATTATTATAATAGACTTCAAAATGTTGTATATAAATTAAGAGAAGATGTTGTTAAAATGTATGAGAATTTTCTTAATGCTTAAAGATGAAATAATGAAAGAAGAAATAATGATAGTAAATTTGAAATTAAAAATTGGAAACAAAATATTAGAAAAAATGTGTTTTAGAGAATTTCTGACTAATTTTTCATTTAGCAGTATAAAATTTACCATGATACCAAGTAACTATAGGATAAAATCACACTAATGGACCTATATCTTGAAGAAAATGATTGATCCTAAGAAGGATACATTTTGTTTTTGTTCCTAAGTATGTGCAAGTTTTTTAAGAGTCATTCCTTATCCTTTTATGTAACATTATAGGTCAAAATATATTTTATACTTGCTTCTTTTATAGAGATGCATCTTGGGAATTAGAGGAAAATGCTTATGAAGAGCTTCTGCAGCACCATGAGCATTGTGATGTTCGAAGATGTCGTTGCAAAGAAGGGAGAGACTATAATGTACCTAATAGGTATTTCTGGAAGTTCAGTTGTGCTTAGTGGTTCCTTATTTAAACCTCTAGCTGAGAAAGTAGATTTTCTAGTTTTGAAATATAGTTTTTCTTTAGGATGTTTAAAGTTTTAACTTGAGATAAGAAATATTTATTAATGTATATTTACATCTGTTTACAGAGAAATTTTTGCAGCTAGTATAGTTGCAACTTTTTATTTATTTATTTATTGGTGTATTTTCAGGAGACTCTGTTTTCTAGAGCCACACTGTTCCATGTGGTAGCAGCTATCCACATGTGGCCATTGGGCACTTGAAATATTTCTTTTCCAAACTGAAGAGTGCTACAAAGACTTAGTTTACTTGGGCTGCCATAACAGACTACCACAGCCTGTGTGGCCTAAATGACATAAATTTCTTTTCTCACAAGTCTGGAGGCTAGAAGTCCAAGATAAAGGTGATGGCATATTTGGTTTCTTCTGAGCGTCTCTCCTTGGCTTGCAGATGGCTGCTTTCTAGCTATGTCCTCACGTTTGTCTTTCTGTCAGTCTGTGTAGGGCCTACCCATATGACCTTATTTTGCTTTAAGTACCTCTTTAAAGACCTTATTCCAAATACAGTCACATTCTGAAGTACTATGGGGTTAGGCAATTTAGCCCATAATCATAAAGAAAAGAATCTAAAATATTTTATTACCAGTTTTTATATTTATTACATGTGAACAAGATCATAATATTTTGAGGATGAAATACAGCCAAATTTTTTTTTTATTTTTGAGTTGGAGTCTCACTCTGTCGCCCAGACTGGAGTGCAGTGGCTGCTCCCGGCCACCGCAGCCTCAACCTGCTGGGCTCCGGCGATCCTTCCGCCTCAGCCTTCCAAGTAGCTGGAATTACAGGCGCGTGCTACCA
>CAUYQG010054292.1:0-29329 GCA_963574415.1 Tarsius wallacei | reverse complement strand
AAACCTATGCAAATAACAATAGAACACACACACGCAGACACATGCATACACACCCCAAAACAAACTCGAATAACAACAAAGTGAAACAAAACAAACAATAACAAAAAAACAAGAAAACTAAACACACACACACATGCCTAGTATCAAGTGAATAGAGAAGCAAACAGAAAGACCAGAGGAAGAAAAAAAATGGAATTCAGGTCAAATTCTCACACATATATTGACACACACCTTAAACTATAAAAAATGAAAATAAAAAAGCCCAGAAGAACAAAAGAGCAAAAACAAACCAACAATAAAATTGAAAAATGAACACTTAGTCATTCACATACCCACATAAACAGAAAATGACAAACGAAAGAAGAAAGAAACAGAAAAAGAAAAGAAAAAATATTTGAGGGGGAGCAGATCAAACCCTCACATGCACATTCAAAGGAAAAATATTTAAAAAATTGATGAACTAACAAACAGTCAAAAAATATTTATTATTTTTTTATTTGAAAAATTAAAAAAAAATCTGTCCTCTTGTGGCAGGCTCTGTAGAGCCACCTCTTTCACTCCTGAAGAGCCACCTCTTGCACTCTCCCCTCAGTGTCCAAGCTGGGAAGGAGGAGGGGCAGTGGGGGTGGGTGGGGCTGCAGTCTTCCCCTCCCACTCTGGTATGGTGAGGGAGATCTCCGGTGAGGAGGTGCATTATTGTCTCTTCCCCAGGTATGTATCCCCAGGAGGTGCCCCAGCCTGGCCTATCCTGGAATGGAGCTCTCCTGTTGCAACTGATGTCCAAGCTCTGCCTGGGTTTTTCGCTCTCAGTCGTGGCCCAGCTGTGTGGGTCTGAGGTTCAGAGGATTGCTGGGGAGGAGGGGGTTTTGGTCAGCCCTGGACTCACCACTGAACTCTTTGGAGTCCTTCCTTGTCCTTTTCTGGGCACACCCTTTGTCCCGAGACTAGATCAGGGTAAGGGGTGTTCACCTGGAACTCAGCACTCCTCAGGTCCCTCTGAAGTTTGTGCTTTCAGGATATATTGCCTCTGGGTCATGATCAATCTCTGAGTAGTTGATCCACCAGTCACAGAGATTGGGTCTATTGCTCCTTGGTGAACAAGTTGGAGCACTTTCCTGCCCCACCTTCAAGATGGTGGTAGGTTGCCTCTCTTGTCCTCTTCCGTGGGACCTTGCCTCTGGACTCCCTCCTCGGTCCCTGCTGGCAGTGCTCTGCCAGACACTGAAGTGGTGAGGCAAAACCAGGAGCCAGCAGTCTCTCTCCTGCTGTTTCAGTGAGGGAGAGCCTGAGGTGATATTTTTTCCCCAGCTTTTGTCCGTTTAAAAAAAAATGACGCTTGGCTTCTGTGACCTGCGAAGAGCCAAGGATGAAGCAGAGAAGCTGCAACACTAGCTGTTGCACTAGGGACCTGGCGACTTGCTCACGAGCCCCTACTTTGTCTCTCTCAGCATTTTCTTCCCAGGGAGGGTTTGTTGATTTAAAAAAAGAAAGAAGAAGAAAGGAAAAGAAAATGGTGCTCAACTTCTGCATCCCGAGATTTGCTAGGGTCTAAGCCTACTCCAGGAGTGCCCTGGCCCCCAACTCTCTAGCCCTCACTCAGTCAGCCACTCACACACCCACTCACTCACCAGCAGGTACACAAAATTTTCCATACACTCACTCACATGAGGACTCACAAAGTCTGACTGACTTGGCTGCCATCTTCCCAACCTCTGCCAAGACTTAGCCTTTTAAAGTAATGTATATGTTACAAAATAAATTAGTAAGAGTAAAAAGAATAAACATACTTCCACTAGCATACAATTTTCCAACTCAAAGCAAGCCTTTATAATGGGACTTAATGGAAGAATATTGATAATCCAGAGAAGGAGAGGATAAAGGGAATGATTTCATGTGGTTGGTGGAAGAAAAAAGAGAGGAGGGGTATTTAAAGAGCTTCTCACACAATTTCAAAAAGAATTAGGGTTTTATATGTTCTACACAAAAGGGGCCCTGTGCCTGCTATCTCAATACCCACTGAAGCAGCACACCTCAGAGAGAATAACTGTGTGGTGTACCTGGAGAGAGACAGTCACAGACACTGATGTTTTTACAGAGAATAAAGTCACCCAAGGTTAAGAGATGAGTGGGTTTAGAGCAGAGCATGCCATCAGTGGGCATGTAGAAAGACCAGATGCTCCTTCTCAAAAGATTAAATTGCATTAGACCCATAACACTGACCCTATTCAAAACATAATGGAAGTGATATCCAAGAGTGACTAAATTTAATATCCTATAAGTCCAGAGAGTAAATTTTTGGAATAGATGAAATTTAACTTAAAAAATAAAAGTAGTATTACTTTTTTATACTCAATGATTGAGTAAATTTTAGGACCACTGAGTGAGTTTACTTTTTCCTGAAAAAAAAAAACACTGTTAATGGTGTCTAATTGTACTTTAATAAGTAGGTTTATTTTATTTAAAAAATGGGAGTACTGAAATTGTCAAATTCTTTTTAATTTAACTGCCTATGAAGTTAAAATTGTTTGGTGCTAAAGTGTTTATTTATAAATTCACTTATCCCCTATGGCTTTTATTTTCTTCTCTGCTTTTATAGGTAAAGTCAATATAAACAAAATCACACATAGAATAAGATATGTTTTTAAAGTATTAATGTAATTGTCCAAATTAAGTTCACTTTCCACT
This sequence comes from Tarsius wallacei, assembly GCA_963574415.1. Lineage (NCBI taxonomy): Eukaryota > Metazoa > Chordata > Mammalia > Primates > Tarsiidae > Tarsius > Tarsius wallacei. The sequence continues at coordinate 26,644 of CAUYQG010054292.1, read as the reverse complement.
TTTACAAGTGTTCCCCAAACTCTCAGTGACTTTCAACAATAAAGTTTCACTTTTTATTCATTTGTTCAATATAAGTTAAATGAATGTCTGCATCATGTTGTTACTAAGGAGCAAAGATGCACAGCACAGGAACGACTCCTAAAGTTTCTTCTTAGAAATGAGCACCTTATGTCTCCTCTCAATGCATTGGCTAAAACATATCACGTGGCCACCACTCATAGCAATGGGACAGAGAAGTCTAAGCCTCTTCTAACTAGGAACACCATAAGGAATAACCCATATAGGAAGTACCAAAGAGAGACAGCAAACATTTACATCATAATAAAAGCTACTCCTGTAATTGTAGTAGTTTATGATCTTGGCAAATGATAAAAATAAGGTAAATAGTTTCTTGTTATCAACTTAACTAAATACTATATGCAAAGGGTTTAATGCTTTATAAATTAAAAAGTTATAGTACAGTTTCTTTTCCATACTTGTTTTTAAATCTTAAAGTTTCATTGAGAGATAATGCATAGATATGAACATTGAAATAGTTTTATTTATAAACAATTGTATAGAGATTATATTTTCTATATATTTTGCTTAGGTCAAAATTCCTTAGAAATTTTAAGATTCTTGTTTTTGTTTTTCTATTTGTTTTTCTATAGAATACAGGCTATTAATGCTATTATACATTTTAGAGTTTAGGGATGATAGGGTTAATTATTTTGAATTTTTTTTTCCTTTCTAGTATAAGACCATGAAAAACTCCTTGCATTATAATGGAATTCATCCAGGCTTTGGAAAATGGAATCATCACTGGACCAGCATTCCCAGGAACCTCAAGGATACTCTAGTCTATTATTAAAAATATCATCTCATATTGGAAGCTAAGGATTTCAGCATGTATTATTGATTTTATTTTTTAGGTTTTCAGTTGAAATCAATATAACAGTCTACCAAACAGTTTTACATCTCTTTTGTTTTTGTTTTGTTTTCAAATCAGCTTTCTACCAGTTTATTTATACAAATTAATTATTCCTTATATATATTTATTTTGGACAACTAAATTTTCTTTTTATTTCTGTTTTCTGGTTTTATATTTTTAAAGTCTTGTGTCACAAAAAAAAGATAAAAATAGCTTCCATATCAACAATTTTTAGAGGACTCCATCTTTAAATAAAGTAATTTCTGACATGTAAATCATGAGATATAATTAAATAAAATACCATTCTTAAGCTCATTAGAGTAAATATACAATTAAAACAAAAATAGACAACTTATTTTGCTTTTTAAAACCCATGAAACCATACAGTTTTTATTACCATTTTAGACTTGTTCACAAAGCACAAGCTATTTACTATTAACTCCATTGTATATGTAAGCAGGGAAATTTCTACCCAGTATATCTGCCCAACAGTGTATTATTTCATAAAGTAATTTGCTCAAGATTCTAAAATAACCTATTTTAAAATGCAATGCTATTATAACTCTTCAATTATTGTCATCATAATTTTGATACATTTTCTTTAATATCATTGTTGTTTCCGGTTCCTATAACATATCATTCCATAAAGTAGTCTGCACTATCTTTCACTGTTTAACCATTTGCTGTTCAAAATTATTATTTCCAGTAAGACTTGATTTATGCTTCATGGTAATAGTTTACCCATAAAATATCTGAAAAAAATTCTACTATAAGCAGAAACAACGATGGGAATGATACAAAACAGGAATTATGATAGTGATAGTAGACATGACAATATCAGTAGAAACATAAAAAACTAATTTGGTCCCTTTACCCTCGTTAGAGGCAGGGAATTTATTAAATCTATCAACTGAGTCATAGTGGACTTTGAAAGTGTTTCACACTGCATATGAGTTATCTTACAGACCATTTAAAAATACCATTTTGACCATTCCAAATGTCTTTAAATATAAAATGTTTTCAAATTCTTCCAGTACTTTTAACTCAAATAAACTTTTAAATTGAATTAAAATTACAGTAAGTTATGACACTTAGAACATCAAAATATTTAAAACCATCATATAAATCATTTTAAAAAACATATTTGTTGAATGTTTACATATGTATACATGCCAAGCATTGAACCAATCATCAGAGACTAAAATATAATTAAAATATGGATTCTTTTCTTGAAACTAATTCAGATTTAGAGAAAAATATCTAAGTAAAGTCTGTAATACATGATAAACACAACCAAAAGTATATGCTCAGTACAGTATGATGCTGTCATCCAGGAAGCAGTGATCAAAATAGCTCAATTTTTTTCAGAAAAAAATTTTATATGATAACAATAATAGATGACTTCTTAAGAGAAGCTCAACATTTTTCAAAGTGAAACTAAGGAAAACTTTCTAGTTAGAAACAATAGATGGCATTGCAGAAGCCTGAGAGGGCATGACACAATACATATTTCAGGATCTATAATTATTTAATTAAAACTAAACCAAAGGCTACCTGTCAGGAAATCTCAGAAGATTACATGGTAAGTGGTGAAATCAAGACAAGCTTTATGGTTTATACTACCTGGGCAATAGCACAGGGCTTCACGTTTAGAAAACTTCATACTGAGTTTAATGGTTTTTTTTTGTTACTACCTTAAAATTCTTAATTTATTATTTAATTTTAAAAATCATCCTCAATGTGCATGGTCTATTCAAGGGTACATTCATTTTAGGTGGAACAGGAGTAAGAAGAGTCTTAAATAATTATAGGTGGAAGAAAGTAAACAGAAAAATATACAAACAAAACAGACAGGAATGACCAAAAAAAAAAAAAAAATCAGAAAAACATATGAATCACATATGAATCACTAATTCAATAATCTTTCCTGACATTTACAATTTGTTTTTTTGATGCTTAAAATTTCAGTTTGGGGGAAACTTAGCTATGGACGCTTCAGGAAGGGAATAAGAGATGAGCAAAATTAGTAAGTGGGTTTGATCGCTTTTCTTTTTCTCTTTTTTAATTAATTATTTTTATTTTAAAGATGTGGGGTACAATTCAGGATTAGGTATATAAGTGGTCATTGAACAGGTAAACTTTGGGCCGCCCTTTGGTCCCCACTTAGCCTGGTTTGAGATCAGGTGCCCTTATTGATTTTTATGTGCCACTCCCTATCCTGGCAATGTCCCACTACTGCCAGTCCCTTTCTTATAGTATTATGGTCAATGTTCAAGGTCTGTTTGTAAATGAGAACATGCAGTACTGTGTTCTGTATTTCTGTGATAATCTTTAAGTATTATAGACTCTAAATCCATCCAAGTTGCTGTGAAGTCCATATGTTTGCCCTTCTTTACGGCTGCATAATATTCCATTGTGTGTATGTGCCACATTTTTTTTAAATTCATTCCAGTTTCCATGGGCAGCAGAGTTGGTTCCATGTTTTTGTTATTGTGAACAGTACTGCAATAAACATACATGTGCAGATATCTTTTTGGTAGAATGAGTTGAGTTCCTCTGAGTATATTCCCAGTAGAGGAGTTTCTGGACCATATGGAAGGTCAATATTCAGTTCTTTTAGAAATTGCCACACTGTTTTCCATAAAGGTTGAACTAATTTGCATTCCCACCAGCAGTATAGAAGTGTTCCCTTGTCTCCACATCCTCACCAGCATCTATAGGTTTTTGTTTTATTATTGATGGTCATTCTTACTGGGGTTAAGTGGTGTCTCAGTGTGGTTTTGATTTTCATTTCTCTGATGATTAGTGAGGCTGAGCACTTTTTCATGTGTCTGTTGGCTGTTCGTATGTCTTCTTTTGAGAAGTGTCTATTCATATTTTTTGCCTACTTCTTAATGGAGCTATTTAGTTTTTCCTTTCAGCACGTTTGAGTTCCTTGTAGATCCTGGATGCTAGGCCTTTGTCAGATATACAGTTGGCAAATAGTCTTTCCCATTCTGTGGGCTAGCTATCCCTACTCTCTTGATTTCTTTTTTTTTTTTTTTCCGCTTTGCCAAAGTTTTCCAGCTTAATGAAGTCCCATTTGTCTATCTCATCTGTTTTTTATTTTTAAATAAAGATGTGGGGTACAATTCAGGGTTAGGTATATAAACATTGATCATGTAGATACCTTTGTTGATGAGGTATACTCTTCCCTCCCTTAGCAGTTTCCCTCAACTGCCAGTTCCACGCCCCCCCCATCTCATCTCTTATGTCATGGACATTTGGGGTTTTGATCAGGAATTCAGGAATTGGTTGCCTACTCCAATTCCCATAAGAGTGTCTCCTGTGTTTTCTAAGATTTTTATAGTTTGAAGTTTTATATTTAGGTCTTTGATCCATTTAGTGTTGATTTTTGTGTATGGTGATAGGTAAGGGACCTGTTTCAATCTTCTGCTTGTGATCAGTCAGTTTTTGAAGCACCAGTTACTGAATAATTTCTCCTATCCTCACTGGTTGTTGGTGGAGGCGTTATCAAAGATGAGTTGGTTGAGAAATTGAGGTTTTGCTTCCAGAATTTCTCTGTACTATTGGTCTGTGTGCCTGTTCTTATACCATTACCAGGCTGTTTTGATTATTGTAGCATTATAGAAAATTTTAAAGTCTGGAAGTGTGATACCTCTGACTTTGTTTCTTCTGCTGAGGATTGTTATGGCTATTCATGATCATTTTCTTTTTTTTTTTTTTTTTGAGTTGGAGTCTCACTCTGTCGCCCAGACTGGAGTGCAGTGGCCGCTCCCGGCCACCACAGCCTCGACCTACTGGGCTTCAGTGATCCTTCCGCCTCAACCTTCCAAGTAGCTGGAATTACAGGCGCGTGCTACCACGCCTGGCTAATTTTTTATTTATTGTAGAGATGAGGTCTCACCAAGTTGCCCAGGCGAGTCTCGAACCCGCGGGCTCAGGCAATCCACTCACTTCAGCCTCCCAAGGTGCGGGATTACAGGCTGAGCCACCGAGCCCGGCCATGATCATTTTCATATGAATTTCTGTATTGTTGTTTCCAGGTCTCAGAAGATGGGTGTTGGTAATTTAACGGGTATTGTGTTGAATCTATAGATTGCCTTTGGTAGGATGGAAATCTTAACAATGCTGATTCTTCCTATCCATGAGCATGGATTATTTTTTCATTTGTTTGTGTCTTCTTGAATTTCTTTGGGCAGTATTTTGTAGTTTTCATAGGAAAGATCTTTCACTTCTCTGGTTAGGAAGTTGCTGAGGTATTGTGTGTGTGTGTGTGTGTGTGTGTGTGTGTGTGTGTGTGTGTTTATTGAGAATGGGAATGTGCTTTTTATTTATCTGACTCTTTGTTGTTGGTGTCTAGGGATTTATTTTGTACTCTGAGATCTAGTCAAAGTCCTTTATCAGTGCAAGGAGGTTTTGGCAGATTCTCTTGGATTTAAAATTCTTAATTTATAAGCACAGTTTCCACATTTTTATTTCACACTGGGCACATAAATCAGATAGCTGTTCCTCAGTGAGATCCACATTATGGTGAGCCATATATGCCACACTGGGGGCTTGGGTTTTGTCCTGTGTGGCCCACCGATACAGAATGGTTTTATGTAGCAAAATGATGTCATCACATTTCTATTTCACAAAGATCATACTAGTGGAGAAATTAGAATCAAGAACACAGTAAAAAAACCATACAAATCACCCAAGTGAGATGTAATGACAGCTTGAACTAAGGAATGCTGGTTAGTGCAGTTAGATAAGTGAATGTAGATTTAGATGTATTTTAAGAGAAAAAAAATGGAAGGGCTGAGGCCAGTAACAAGTACAGAGGAAGCAGGAGGTTTCTATTGTTCCTACAGATTTGCTTTCATATATTTTGACCATTTAGCAACCTATGATGGGAAAATCAGATTGGTTCTTATATCCTTAGATCTCCTGATGATGCAAGCTTTGGTCTCTGCTTCTAACTATCTTCTCACCTATAAATGATAAATGGCACTTCACACTGTAGAACTGTGGATCAAGATCTACTTTGAATCTTGTAGGTACTCAAAGTTATTCCATTTATAGATTTTAAATGTTTTCAAAGAAGTTAGAGTCAGAGACAAGAGATGGAGATAGAAGCAACTATATATTATTTATACATAGTATGTGTTTGCGTGCATGCACACACACACAAGTGTGCTGCATAGACAGATAGGCTGATAAATTGATAAGTTTCTGGAAATTTTGTTTTTACTTTTTTTAAAAATGAAGAGTACCCTCTTCTATCACAGTCAAATATACAATCAATTTTTGTAATGGGGGGAAGGAGGAAGATGGCAGTAGAGCCAGCTGGACTATGTAAGTCCCTATGTGAGTGAGTGAGTGAGTGAATGAACAATTTTGTGTCTGCATCTGTAAGTTTGCATGTGGGGGCTTTGGAGCAAGTGACCAAGGCTCCCCTGGTGAAGTGGTTGGTGCTTCAGCTTCTCTGCTTGGTCCATGGCACTTCCCAGGGTGCAGAAGCTGAGCACTATTTTTTAATATCAGCAAATCCCCTCCTCAGAAGAAGCTGCCCAGAGTGACTGCCAGCTATATGCTCTGCCTCACCACTGTTGTGTCTGGCCAGACATTGGCAGCAAGAGATGCTGTGGGAGTGCAGTGAGGAAACCAGAGGCAGAGCCCCATTGGAGAAGATAAAACAGGTACCCTGCTACCATCTTGAAAATGGGGCAAGAAAGTGCACCAGAATGCTCACCACAGAACAACAGGCCTGATTTCTGTGACTGGTAGGTTAACCACTCAGGGGTTGATCATGGCTCAGAGGAAATATTCTGAAAACACAAATTTTGGAGGGAAAGGATGGGTGTGGAGTCTCAGGCCACTCATCCCCTACCCGGATTCAGTCATGGGACAAAGTGTGCAACCCAAAAAGGATGAGGAAGACTCCAGAGAGATCAACAATGAGTCCAGGGCTGACCCAACCCTCTTCTCCCTAGTAATTCTCTGAATATCAGACTCACTCTGCTGGGCCACCACTGATAGGAATGAACCCAAGTGGAGCCTGGACCTCAGCTCTGATAGGAGGACACTACTCCAGGATAAGCCTGGCTGAGGCACCTCCCCTAGTACCTGGGGGGGAGACAATCCCACACCTCCCCATTGGAGGGGATCCCCTAACCATATGAGAATGGGAAGAAAGGACTGGCACCCCACTCACCCTCACTACTCCCTCCTCTTTCCCTGGGTCACTCACTAGAGAAATTGTGAATGAGGTCACAAGCCCTGCAGGAGACAGCAGAGGGGCTTACCTATGAGCAACTGGGAGGAACAATTGCAAAACATGCTACAAGAGGGTGTTTAGTGCCCAGAATTTTTTTTTCTTGTTTCTGTGTGCATGAATGTGCATGTGAGGGTTCAATTCGCATCTCCTGTTTTCCCTTTTTTTCTGTCTTCTTTTGTGTTTTGTTTTTTATTTATGTGTGTACATGAATGATTGAGTGTTCATCTTTCAGCTTCTTTATTCCTTTTTTTTTTAGTTTAATGTGTGTGAATGTATGTGAGGGTTCAATGTGTATTCCTCTTTTTTCTCCTTTTTCTTTGCCTTTTATTTAGTGTTGGGTGTGTGTTTGTGTGTGTTCAGTTTTACTGTGTTTGGGGTTTTTTTTTGTTTTGTTTTCCTGTTTGTTTTTTGTTGTGTCGCTGTGTGTGTTATTGCTTTTTGCTTTGGTTTCTGCTTTTGTTTTTCTATGGAGTTTTTTTTTTTTTTTGCTTTTGTTTGTTCATATTTTTGTCCATCCTATTTCATTCAACTTTTCTCTATTCTCATTGCTGTTACTTCATCTTGGGCTCAGGTGGTATACTCATGTACCCATTGCATTGTCATATACAGTGGTGGTGGGGAGTGGGTCTCAGGGAACCCATTCCCCAGTCAGTGAACATTAGAATTTGCAAGTAGTTTCTGAATCCTAGCTCCCCACCTGCCACCTTATTCAACTCTTAAGCCTACAAGAGACAGCAAATTTCCCACCCCTGTCTTGTTTCAAAATAGAAGAAATTCAGAGCCCTGACCAGGGAAGAATAGAGGGCAGAGCTAACAAAAAAGTGAATGCCCTGCCTACTACTACTGAATAATGGAACTAAAGAGAAAAGAAAGAGATCTGTCAAAAATGAGGAAAAATCAACAGAAGAACACAGATAATTCCCAGTGTACCAAACAGGCAATACCTGAAAAATCAGTCCTCAGAACACAAACAATGGAAGTCACCAACAACTAATACCAGAACACAATAGGGATTAGGAAATGGATGGAAAAAGTGAATATGCCTCAAGGAAGACAAGATGTAACACTGAAAGAACTTGTAACAGATATTTGGCCATAAAAACTTCATCCAGGAAATAAATAACAAGATGACAAGCATGGAAAGCAGAATAAATCAAGCAGAAGAATGAAGTTCACAGCTTGAAGACAAAAACATGGAATTAACCTGATCTGTAAAAGCCATAGAAGGAAAACTCAGGAAGAAAGAACAAAGCCTCCAAAAGATGTACAATTATATCAAGAGATCAACCCTACACCTGACTGGTATTCCAGAAAAAGAAATGGAAATGGAGAACACCCTGAAGCAAATATTCGAGGAGGTTACCCAAGAAAAATTCCCCCATCTCACCAGAGATGTGACCATCCAAACACAAGAGATATAGAGAAGTCCTGAGAGACATCATATGAAAATATCAACCCATAGACACATAGCAATTTGCCTACTTAAAGTAGGTACAAAAGAAAAAATCTTAAAGGCAGTAAGAGAGAAAGTTTAGATTACCTACTAGGGAAGACCAAACAGAATAGCAGCAGACCTAACGGCAGAAACACTACCAGCTAGAAGAGACTGGAGTCCAATTTTCAAAGTCATCAAAGATAAACAACTTCAACCAATAATTTTCTATCCAGTCAACCTCAGTGATGGATAGTTTAAATATTTTCCAGACATTCAATCCTAAGAGATTATGCAGCTTCCAGACCAGCTCTATAGGAGATGCTTTAAAAGGTATTAGGCACAGAAGAAAGAAAAAAGAGAATTACCATGCACATCCCAAGAGGACAAGAATACACAGAACCGACATACAGTACATCAAACTGCAAGCCTGAAAATACACACATATATCAACCTGAAAGTTAAAAGAAAACAAAGAAAAAAACTATAAGACCCTCATGACAGTGTAAACACTCACATTTCAGTAATCAGCCTGAACCTGAGTGGACTAAGTGCACCAGAAAAGACATAGAATGGCAAACTGGATTTAAAAAAAAAAGACCCAATAATTTCCTGCATCCAGGACATTCATTTCACCTCAAGGGAAAACACAGACTCAAAGCTAGAGGATGAAAAACACATTACCAGGTGAATGGATCACAAAAGAAGACAGGAGTCACAATCTTATTATCAGACAAAACTATCTTTAAGCTATCAAAAATTTGAAAAGATACAGAATGACACCACATAATAAAAGGTTCAATCCATCAACAAGAAATATCCATCTTATAAATATATATGCACCCAATGCAGGAGCACCAGCACACCACATGGAGTGCTAAAGATTGATCACATCCTCAGCCATAAATCAAGTATAAACCAATTTCATGAGATTGAAATACTGCCATGCACTTTCTCAGAACATGATGGAATAAAAATAAATATAAATACCAACAAAATTCTTCCGAACTCAAAAGGACTTGGTCACTAAACAGCATGATGCTGAACAACTAGTGGGTCAACACAGAAATCAAAATAAAAGATTCCTGGAAACAAAGGAAAATGAAGAAACATCTTACCAAAACCTCTGGGGTGCCCCAAGAGCAGTTCTAAGAGGGGAATTTAGATCCCTACAAACACACATCAAGAAAATGGAAAGATCATAAGGTAACAACTTAACAAATCACCTAGGGGAACTGGAAAGACAAGACCACCAAAACTCTAACTTTAGCAAAAGAATCCAGATCACTAAAGTAAAAGCCCAAATATGGAACATAGAAGACAAAAGTATCATAGAAAAAAATCAACAAAACAAAAAGCTGATTCTTTGAAAGGAAAAATAAGATTGATGGACCTTTAGCAAGAATGAACAAGAAAAGAGGGAGAGAAAAAGTCTAAATAAATACAGTCAAACACAAAAGATCAAAACACAATGGACCCCAAAGAAATAGAAAAGCTAATCAGAGATTACTATACACATTTGTATGGAAAAAACCTAGATAGCCTAAATAAAATGGAGGACTTTCTGATATCACACAACCTCCTAAGATTGAAACAAGAAGATCCTGAGCACTAAATAGACCAATAACGACCCAGGAAATTGACTCCTTCATAAGAAAACTACCTACCAAAAAAAAAAGCCCTGGACCAGATGGCTTTCCTGTGGATTTCCACAAAACATACAAGGAAGAGCTGATATAGTTCTATCGAAAATATTCCAGGCAATTGAGAAAGGCAGACCTCTCCTCAAATCATTTAACAAAACTAATATCACACTGATACCCAAACCAGGTAAAGATCCAAGAAAAAAAGAGAACTTCAGCCAAATATCCCTGATAATCATAGAGGAAAAAATAACCAACATGATAAAAGGTTCAATCCATCAACAAGAAATATCCATCTTAAATATATATGCACCCAAAGCAGGAGCACAACAACACATTATTGGATCCAACAACACATCTCAATCATCCACCATGACCAAGTAGGCATTGTCTCTGGGGAAGCAGGGCTGTTTCAATAACTGCAAGACCATAAGTGTAGCTAAAAACATAAACAGATTTAAAAACAAGAACTGATTATTATATCATTAGATGCATAAAAACTTTTGATAAAATCCAGCATCTTTTCTTGATAAAACCCTCCAACACCTAGGCATAGAAGACATAGCTCAAAATAGTAAGCACTATGTACAATAAATCCAAAGCCAGTCTATTGCTAAACAGACAGAAACTGGAAGCATTTCCCCTGAAAACTGAAACAAGACAAGGCTACTGCCCACTCTCACTCTTGCTGTTCAACATTGTGTTGATAGTCCTAACTAGAGCAATTAGACAAGAGAAGAAAATCAGGGGTACCCAAATAGGAAAAAAGAAAGTTAAGTTATCTTTCCTTGCTGGCAATATGATCCTATGCCTCAAAAATTCAAGATAATCTGTCAAAAACTTCCTTGCAGTGATAAAGTACTTTGGTAAAGTTTCAGGTACAAAATAAATGTGCAAAATATAGTTGCATAGCTGTATACCAGCAACAAACAGGCAGATAAACAAATAAAAAGCACAATCTCATTCTCAATAACCACACAAAAAATGAAATACCTCAGCAACTTCCTAACTAGAGAAGTGAAAGACTTTTACAATAAAAACTACAAAACACTGCCCAAAGAAATCCAAGAAGACACAAACAAATGGAAAAATATTCCATGCTCATGGATAGGAAGAATCAGCATTGTTAAGATGTCCATCCTACCAAAGGCCACCTACAGATTCAACACAGTACCCATTAAATCACCAATATCCATCTTCTGAGACCTGGAAATGACTATACAGAAATTCATATGAAAATGATCATGAATAGTCAATACAATCATCAGCAAAAGAAGCAAAACCAGAGGCATCACACTTCCAGACTTTAAACTTTACTATAATGCTATAATAATCAAAACAGTGTGGTAATGGTACAAGAACAGCCATATAGACCAATGGAACAGGATAGAGATTCCAGAAGAAAAACGTCAATTTCTCAACCAATTAATCTTTGACAAAGCCTTCACCAACAACCTCTGGGGAGAGGAGAACTTATTCAGTAAATGATGCTGGGAAAACTGGCTGATCACATGCAGAAGATTGAAACAGAACCCCCACCTATCATCATACACAAAAATAAACTCTAAATGGATAAAAGACCTAAACATAAGACCTCATACTATAAGGATCCTAGGAAATACAGGAGACACCTTTATGGGAATCAGAGTAGGCAACCAATTCCTGATCAAAACCCCAGGTGTCCATGACATAAGAGATAAAGTAGATAAGTGGGACCTCATTAAATCGGAAAGCTTTTACAAAGCAAAAGAAACCGTCAAGAGAACAGAGGGATGACCCACAGAATGGGAAAAAAAATATTTGCCAACTGTATTTCTGACAAAGACCTAACATGCAGTATCTACAAGGAACTCAAATGTGCCGAAAGGGAAAAACCAATTAGTCCCAGTAAGAAGTGGGCAAAAGACATGAATAAACACTTCTCAAAAGAAGACAAATGAACAGCCAACAGACACATGAAAAAGTGCTCAGACCCACTAATCCTCAGAGAAATGCAAATCAAAACCACATTGAGATACCACTTAGCCCCAGTAAGAATGGCCATCATTAATAAAACAAAAACAATAGATGCTGGTGAAGATGTGGAGAAACGGAAATGCTTCCACACTGTTGGTGGGAATGCAAACTAGTTCAAACTCTGTGGAAAACAGCGTGACAATTTCTAAAAGAACTAGACACTGACCTTTCATATGACCCAGCAATCCCTCTACTGGGAATATATAACTCAAATCATTCTACCAAAAAGATACCTGCACATGCATGTTTATTGCCACACTGTTCACAATAGCAAAGACATGGAATCAACTGTGCTGCCCATCAAAACTGGACTGGATAAAAAAAAAGTGGTACATATACATGATGGAAGTACATATACATAACGAACACAAACATATGAACTTTGCAGCAACTTGTATGAATTTAGAGTCTGTAATACTCACAGATCTAGCACAGAAACGAAGAACTGAGTATCACATGTTCTCACTCTAAGCGGACCCTGAACATTTACCATAATACTATAAGAAAGGGATTGGCAGTGGCAGGATACTACCAGGGGAGGAGGATCGCATAATATCAATAAGGATACCTGATCTCAAACCAGGCAAAGTGGAGACCAAAGTGGGGGCCTAAACTTTACCTGTACAATGACCACTTGTATACCTAATTCTGAATTGTTCCCTGCATCTTTAAAGTAATTTAAAAAATCAAAAACAAATTTCTTGTTCTGCAACCCAATCATTCAAAATTAGTCAAATATTTTCTTTCCTTGGTTATTCTTTGGTTATTATCTCCCTCATTATCAACATCTCCCTCCATACTAGATAATCGACATCAGCATATAAACTTGAGGTATTCTGAGTCTTCCCAACTACCGCTATAAAAACTCCCAAATCCCTCTTTTCCCATCATTAACTCTCAGATAATTTCACTGTTCATAGAACCTCATATTTAACACTGTCTGCATTTTTTTCTCATTAGCTTTATTATATTATGACAAATACATGAATGTAGGTAAAAAGAATGATAAGTAGGTAATTAATAGGTTCTATACTCTGATTTAAGAAATAAAACTGTATTCAAACAATTAGAATCAGTAGTTAGTTAACAAATTGAAAAGTTTATTAAGTTAAAGAATTCTAGAAAATTGTTTATATATATATTAAACATTATGATCTTAAAACTTGTAATACACGGGAAGTTGGCATTCCATACCTCCTTTCTGGCATGTACTATGAACAAAAGAAATCTCCCAAACTTCCAAGCATCTTATTTATTAAGTAAAATAAAAAGTTAAATAAGTTTTCACTGTGATCTAAAAGCAGAAGGAATCTGTATTTTTAATGATTTTTTTTCATCTAAATGAATTCTCTGGCTTAACACACAATTAACACAGTGACAATATTTTTGAGTCTCATCATTCTCTTTTTAAACATTACAAAAGTATTTAGCAAAACTTTGAAATGGACAGCAGCAGTATTGTCATACATAATATTAATTTATTTATTATTTACATATTTGCTACATGTATTATAAACATTACAAAATTGTCTAAACAGATTTTTGCAAATGAATGTAAGGGAAGCCTTCTAGCTAAATACACTTTGGTTTGCTTTGATACATTAAATTGTGTTAATATAGTGATAGTATTGCTGACCATGTTTTATTTAGGATATGGAGAACATTGGTTAATTTGATGACTATATTAAACAGTGATCAGTTAAGAAAGTCTTTACTATAGTAATACTTAATACAAACAAGCACATATTATGAGTCTTCAAATGTATTGCCTCATTTAATTCTTTCAACAAACACAAGTTTGGTGCTGTTATTATTCCCTACTTTACAGATAAGAAAGTGGAGACACATATAGGTTAGTATTTTAGTAAAGGTCAAAATTCTTCTTTGTTTTCTTAATTTGTTTTTAACAAGAAGCATAAGGAAAGTCTAAATCATAATAAGTCAATTTTTACTCTGTCAAAACCTCAGTATGCCCCTAAATGAAAATAAAGTAAAAATTTCTGTCTATATCTTTTGAGTGCATTTATTATGGAAGAAAAGAAATTCTCTTGGTGGTTGCTGGAAGAGTTTCTTGATCCTTCATCAGCATCCTCAAAGTTTAGACTGTGTTTGATATGAAAATACAGTAAAAAAAAAAAAAATGGAGACCTTTACTAGCATTCTACTGCTTCCCTGTTTTAATTTCTTTTATGACATGCTGTTTCATACCTTCTCTTTATAAATAATGCAGTCCTTGGTACAGTTCTTTTAAATCTTTCATGCTTACAAAACCATGAAAATATATCAGATCATGTACAAATTGCTGTCTGAAGGTGCTTTTCAAGCTCTTGTATTATAAATGAAATAAGATACAGGAGTTGATGCCTGTTCACATAAATGGAGAATATTGACAGTATAAAGTGGGTTGAATTACCATGAAATTACAGAATTATAAGATAATAGATCTATAAGAACCTTGAGAAATCTTCTGTTCAAGCTGCCTGTCTTTAGGCAGGTAAACGTCTAAAATACTTTGTAAAAATATTTTCCTAGTCTTTTTCTTAATATCTCCTAGCAGAAAACCTCCAGAACCCACCACAGTGCCTCTTTGAATGATGTTGCATTTAAAGGTAGAGAAAAAAAATTGTACTTATGTATAACCAAAATTGCCCCTAATCTCTATTAAATGATTATTCCTTTTTTGTGTATTGTGGTGATTTTGAATAAAATCTAGTCGAATTTTTATATTTTTGATATATTCTCTCCCATTTTCTTTTAAACTTAGGGTTTCCACTGTATTATCTACAATTTTAGAGTCTCTTATTTAGAGATAGGAAAGTATCTTTTTCTTTGACCTGAACTTAGTGTTTTCCTTTCACAAAGAGTCAATAATAATAAAAAGAATTGTATTATTTTGTTATTTTTAACAACAATTCCATTTTAGTTTCTATTCATGGTAACACTGTTTATTAAATAACAGGGTCTCCCATAGTCTTCCCCTATGTATAATCCTCTGTTCCGAAATCTCAGCCTTTGAGAACCTCAGTCTTTAAGAGTGCATTAAAAAATACTTCCATTTTACATCCTTGCTCTTGTCCTTTCTTTCTTGCATTATTTACTCTTGGGAAGCTAGTTGTCATGTTGTGAGCAGCCCTATGGACCTTGAGCTAGAACCACCCAAGCTTCTCCCAATTTCTGACTCAAGGTAACTTTGAGAATGTATAGGTTTGTTGTTAAGCCACTAATTTTCTGGGTAACTTGTTACAAGGCAATGACACAATACATAGGTGGTTCATTCTATTTGTTTTTATACAAACATTTTATTTTTGGTTGTTTTAAATATTGCATAAAACACATTTGAAAGTGCTCATAATTAATAATGTATTTTATGATATACTTTTATTATCTGAAAACAAACCCCCATTTTTCTCTATAGCATTTATGGCTAATTTTAAAAATATTTTCATATATTCAACTTCCATTCTTATTTTTAGAAATTATCATAGGTATAAATATCAAAAAACTGCTTGCACCCCAGCTGAATTAGGGCAGTGTCAAAGAACTTCATAGAAACAATAAAAATAATTTACAGAAAATAATTACAGAAAATATTCAATCAATAGATTAACTGGAATACAAGTAATCAGCTATTTAAATACTGAAAAAATAAGATTCCAGTAGAGCTTCTATAAAACAGAATCTTTCTCTTCAGCACCCTTCATTCAACAAATATTTACTTAATTTCTATCAATGTGCTAGATACTTATCCAGGATGTAGGAATACAAGACTAAAACAAAAAAAATTCCCTTCTGAAATTTTTGTTATAGGACTGCTGAGAGAAAATATATAGGATAGTAGTTAAAATATTGAATAGTGGGGTTGAGGTATCTGAATTTAGGTTTTACTTTTAGTATGGCAGGAAGCAACTGAAAGGTTCTGAGCAAGAGATTTGGATCAAGATGATACATATGTTTATGTTTATTAATATAGAACATTATATAGGCATATAATTTCTAAAATCTCAATATTTTTATTTAATTTTAAAAATAATTTATTATTTTACAACAGTTTTAGGTCCACAGATAAAATGAGAGGAAGATACAGAGATTTTCCATTTATTCCTTGCCTTGACACATTAATATCATCTCTCTTTATGCATATGCTTACCAGAGGGGTACATTTGTTATAATTGGTAAACCTATATTGACAAATTATTTCACCCAAAGTCCATAGTTTAACATTAAGGTTTATTCTTCTATTGCCTCTTCTATGGGTTTGGCCAGATGTATAATATCATGTATCCACCATTATGATGTCATTTAGTGAATTTTCACTACCCTAAAATTCTTCTGTTCTTTGCCTGTTTATCTCTCCCTCCCTGCAACCCTTGGCAACCCCTGATCTTTTACTGTCTCAATAATTTTGCCATTGTCAGAATGTCATGTATTTAAAATTATACAGATCTAAGCTTCTCAGATTGACCTTTTTACTTAGTAAAATTCATTTCAGTTTTCTTCATTGTTTAGCACTGAATAGTATAACATTGTCTGGTTGTACCAGTTTACTTATTTGTTTACCTACTGAAGGACATCTTGGTGGCTTCCAAGTTTTGGCACTTATGAATACAGATGCTATAAACATCTACATGCAAATTTTTTGTATGGACAAAAGTTTTCAACTCCTTTGGATAAATACCAGATCACAACTTCTAGATCATAAGGTAAGAATATGTTTAATTTTATAAGAAACTTCCAAACTGTCTTCCAAAGTGGCTTTACCATTTTACATTCCCACCAGCAATAAATGAGAGTTCCTGTGGTTCCATATCTTCCTCAGCATTTGGTGTTGCAAGTTTGACAATTCATATTTTGAAGATTGGCCAATCTAATAGGTATATAGTGGCTCTTTTAATTTGCATTTCCCTGATGACATATGATGTGGAACATTTTTTCATATACTTACTTTCCCTCTGTAAACCTTCTTTGGCAAGGTGGTTGTGAAAATCTTTAGCCCATTTTAAAAGCAGGTTGATTGCTTTCCTATTGTTGAGCTTTGAGAGTTCTTCATATATTTTGGATACTAGTCCTTTATTGATTATATCTTTTTCAAATATTCTCTCCCAGTCTGTGGCTTGTGTTTTTGTTTTGTCGGCAATGTGGTTCAGAGAGCAGTATTTTTAAATTTTAATTAAGTCCAGCTTATTAATTTTCTTTTATGAATCATGCCTTCAGTGTCATATTGAAAAAGTCATCACCATTCCTAAGATTGTCTAGATTTTCTCCTATGTTGTCTTCTAGTAATATTATAGTTTTCATTTTATATTTTTGTTTGTGATCCATCATAAATTAATATTTGTGAAAAGTATAAGGTCTGTATGTATATAGCATATAGATGTTCAGTTGTTCCAACACCATTTGTTGAGAAAACTTTTATCTATTGTATTTCCTTTGCTCTTTTGTCAAAGATCAGTTGCCTATATTTATGTGGATCTACTTCTGCGCTCTATTTCGGTCCATTGATATGTTTTATGTTCTTTAAATAAATATCACACTATCTAAATTATTGTAGCTTATAGCATCTCTAGAAGTCAGTAGACGAAGTCTTTTAACGTTTTTCTTATCTTTCAACATTGTTTTGGATATTCTGTGTCTTTTGACACACTACATAAACTTTAGAATTGTTTGTCAATATCTATGAAATAATTTGTTAGAATTTTCAATGTGATTTTATCATATCTTTAAACAAACTTGGAAATAACTAACAGTTTAACACTATTGAGTCCTCCTATCCATAACATGGACATTTCTTCATTTGTTGGTTCAGCTTTGATTTTTTTCCATCAGTTTTTTGTAGTTTTCCTCAAATAGGGTATATATTAATAGATTTATACCCATGCATTTCATTTCATTTAGGGCAATGGTCCCCAAATATTTTGGCATTAAGTACCATTTTCATGGAGGACCATTTTTCCACAGACCGGGTGGGGGATGGAAGATAGTTTCAGGAGGATTCAAGCACATTACATTTATCATGCACTTTATTTCAATTATTATTGCATTGTAATATAAAATGAAATAATTATACAACTCACCATAAAGCAGGATCAGTGGGAACCCTGAGCTTGTTTTCCTGTAACTAGACGGTCCCATCTGGGGGTGATGGGAGACAGTGCTAGCATCGCTGCCTCAGCTCCACTTCGTATCATCAGGTATTAGATTCTCATAAGGAGTGCACAACCGAGATCCCTTGCATGTGCAGTTCACAGTAGGGTTCACGCTCCTAAAAGAATCTAATGCCACTGCTGATTTGATAGGAGGTAGAGCTCAGATGGTAATGTGAGCAATGGGGAGCTGCTCACACACCTGCTGCTCACCTCCTACTGTGCAGTCTGGTTCCTAACAGACCATGGACCAGTACCAGTCTGGGCCCAGGGCCCAGTCTGTGACCCCTGTTTTAAAGGATGTTTACATAAATGGCATTGTGTTTTTAACTTCAAATTCTACTTGTTCATTGCTGAAATATACAAAAGTAATTGACTTTGGTATATTTACCTTGCATCCTGCAACCTTGCTACAATAGCTTATTATATAGCTTATTAGTTTCAGGAGTTTTCATGTTGATTCTTTCTTGTTTTCTGCATGGACAATCATGTCATCTGTAAACAAAGGCATTTTTATTTCTTCCTTCTCAATAAGTATACTTCTTTTTTCTTGTCCATTGCAATATTGAAAATGAGTGATGAGAAGGGGTATTCTTGCCTTGTCCCTGATCTTAGTGTAAAACCTTGTAGTTTTTCATCATGTTAGCTATATATTTTTGTAGATATATTTATCAAGTTGAGAAAGTTCCACTCTATTCCTAGTTTACTTAGAGTTTTCATCATGAATGAATGTTGCATTTTGTCAAATGTTTTTTCTGCATCTATTGATGATCATGAAAGTTTTTTTAGTCCATTGATGTGATAGGTTGTATTAATTAAATTTTGAATGTTGAATCATCATTGCATACCTGTAATTAATCCACTTAGCTATGGTGTATAATTATTTTTATACATTGTTGGACTTCATGTACTAGTATTTTATACTAGTATTTCATGCTAAACATAACCAATTTATATTTTTACAATATTTTTGGAGAAAAACTATAGAAAGAAAGAATTAAAGCAAGACAATCAGTAAGGAAACAGTTATAATTGTTAAGATGAAGTGATGCTGACTCAACTGTGATAGTGTGTAGGAGCTGTGAAAATTAATTAGGTTAAGAATACACTTTGATGATGGAATTGACAGAACTTGATGATGGATAGATTGTGAAGTTCTGAGAATGAAAGGAGAAAAGAAAGACTCTCTAACAAAGGTTGCTCAGGATTTGATGGGGCAAGAAGCTTTAATC
Source organism: Tarsius wallacei (assembly GCA_963574415.1). NCBI lineage: Eukaryota > Metazoa > Chordata > Mammalia > Primates > Tarsiidae > Tarsius > Tarsius wallacei. The sequence goes on along the minus strand of CAUYQG010054292.1, from coordinate 7,009 downwards.
ATTTCAGTGGCCCTCTTAACTAAGTTATAAAACATTACAAATGTAAAATTAGACCCTGTTTTAGGAATATAAAGCATAAGGTCTTGAAACTTTAATTTTATTGGCTTCATAGTAATACTATTTCTTTGTTTTAGAGTTTTAGCATGAATAAGAGTGAATGGTGTTGTGCTTTTGTGATGTATAGAAAATGGAGGGAATAAGGAGGTGTGGCTGGGAAATTAAAAGCTTTGGTCAGGATGCATTAAATTCAATATGCCAATAATCACTCAAAAGAGGTCTCAATTCCACCTTATCAAAATAGGTATAAGCTGGAAAAAAAATTTGAGAGCATTACTTTGCAGATGGTCCATAAATCCATGGAACTTTAAGTAATCACCTAAGGAGAACGGGAAAAGAGAGGAAACTAGACTTTGAGTTGAGCGCTGGGAAATTTAAATAGAAATAGGAAAGCAGAGAAGGAGCCATCAGAGTGAACTGGAAAGGAGTAAAAGGAAAAGACAGTGAACTGTCTTCTCTGGTGGTCAAATGAAAATAAAATGAGCAAGGAGGGATTTTCAGAAACCAATAAAAAAAAAAAAAAAGTAAGAATGGTTTCAATGTTGTTTCCTTAATTTTTTTCTGCTTAAAAAATAAGTTTTTGAACACAAATGCTCAACATATTGTACATAAACTCATGTTTTTAAAGGTGTTTTACATTCGACATGACACATCTATCTTGTTTTCCCACTCCTTTTCGTTACTGTTATTTCAGTCATTGAGTATTTCTATTTTATAACATAAAACTTGAGATTTTGAAGAGCCTATGTAATTATTCTTCTCTTCCTTTGACATCCTTCTAATAGTATTATTTTTCGGAGCTTCTCATAATTCAAAACTTGTTCTCTCTGTCTCTAAATCTCATAGCATGTTTTCTTGGTTTTTTCCCTATACCTATTAAATTTTTCAGTTTAAGATTTTTATTCTTCCTGAAAATCTTCACTTTATTATATTTCTGTGTGCTTTAAGTGGCAGAATACAGTACATTCATTGAGCTTTTAAAAAATAAACTAGATTTAGAGATGAGGTACTTAAAGTCTTACAATTTCCTTGAAAATATGGTTGTGGAAACAGATAATTAGCTTAATTTATGCTTATTTTTAATTGCTGAAACTATTTTGCAGTTTTGTGCTTATTTTGTAACTATTTGTGGTAAGTGGATTTTCCGATTATGAAATATTTACACAGATGAAATATCGTAGTATTCTTTTGAACTTAAAAGAGAGTGAAATAATTTCATTGAAAACCTTTGAAGTACACTATCAAATCTTTAACCTAGGAAGGAAGTAAATTGATACTCAATTTTCAGCAACATATTGAAGTAGGTAATCAAAATTTGAGGGCCTTAAAGTTGTGCTTTGAAGTTTAAGCAGATTATGGGGAGCAAATAAAGATCAGAAGATCTCTGTCCATCTTAAAGCAACATGCAAGCAGGCTCAACTTCAGAAATACTACTCTGAACACCTGCCTCTTAAGTCCTATTTCAGTTTCTTAAATATTTCTTCTATTTTTTTCAGCAAAAGATTCCTTTCACACTTTGCCATTTTCATATCTGTATTTACCCCAACATGGTCTAGCTTCAACATTTCTGGCTTGGCAGAGTGAAAGCACGAGCTTGTATTTTGTTGCCCCAGTCATCCTCAAGATGTTCTCAGGAATTTAGTGACATAGTTAGGGGTCTTTAAAAGACCCCACCAGTGAAGGATTGGAGATCAAATTACTGCTTAACATGTGTTACAAGGGAAATAGCATATGCAGCCTATGTTACCAAACAGCAAACAGAAGCATCATCATGTCCAACAGATATGAGCTACCCACTAGCTAATAAAGTTCCTTCTCAAGAAAGGTAGACCTAAGTTGCAATGAAAAGTTATTTTTATCAAAAGAGAAAGTGATTTATCTACTTATATTTTAACTATTCCTAAGACATATTTCTATGGATTTTTTGGAGTATAACATTGAAATGACTGAAATCTGCATTTGGAAGATAATGTTAAAAGGAAATTGTGTTACTGAAAGTTACATTGCTGAATTAGACAGCATTTCTAACTCCTGTCAATGAATTAAATATAATTTTAACTTATTTTTGCATGTTGTCTTGTTGTTTGCTCCTCCTCGCCAATTGACTTTAACAAGTTCCTATGAATGCTTTCACATAATTATAACACAAATACCTAAATACAATATATTCAAAATTAAACACAATTTTCTTCTGAAAATTTTTTTCATGCTATATTTTGTACTTTAGTTAATAGCTTCGTCAATCATTCAAATGTGCTATCTTAGAATAACTGATTCATTTTTTTGTTCGTTTTTGTTGTTCCTAAGTTTAAAATTACGGGAAAAAAAAAACTATGCCAAATTTATAGCAGATTTACCTGAAGCTACCAAATGTGGCCAAAACATTCACTTAAAAATATGACAGCTCCCTCAAATTTGGAAGAGGGAAAATGAAAATGAATGTTGTTCCTAGAAAATGAAAATGATATCAACATGATAAATCAATCATTGTTATGAACTATTCAGAGTCCTGATAAAGGTGATTTCACAAAGATGGGGAAGGAAGGAAGAGAAGGGAGTTTAGGATCTAACCAAAGAGTGGCATGGATACAGTATGCTTCAGGAACAACCAGCATTCAAAACACAGCTCCATAGGAGTCTCCATATCTATATTCTTTTTTTCTCTTTATATTGAAACCATTCTGTGAAAGTTTTCTGTGACAATTTGTATTTATTTACAGATGGACATATTAATGGGAATTTCATCCCATATGGTCTTCTTATAATGTGAAATTGAGACCCTTCTAGCAAAGGGGAAGGTCTACATTCCCTCCTGAATATAGGCAGTCCTTTGCAGTTGCTTTAACCAACAGAATGCAGCAAATATTACACTTAATTATTACAGAAGCTAGATCATAAGTGATGATAAGACCTTCATGTGGCATCCTCTTTCTCTCTTTCTCTCCTTTCTCTCCTTCCACATGTATCTTGGGAATTCTGAACCAACATGTAAAAAGTCTTGCTAACCTGAAGCTGCAATGCTTGAAACGTTTGACATGCTGAGGAGAGGTCCAAGGAAACTCAGCTCTTCAAATCTTCTCAGATCAGGCCCCAAACATGTACATGACAAATCTTTAAAATTTACTCCAACTCATTAGAAATTCTGAGGCGTCGCTTTATTTATTCACGTCCTTGAAAGAAGAGTGGGTTCAGGTTATTAATAGTTTCTGTTTCTTGTGAAACATCCTATTGCCTTCCTGTTATTTATCTACTGAGGTGCTGAATTATATTCATTTTTTTTTTCTATCAAGGCATGTATAGAGGGTGGTGAGAATGCCTTAGAAGTTGAACAATACCAGATTCCCCTTTAACAGGCATGGGGATTACCTGGAAGTGAAAGCCTACAAGGCTACTAAATTAATTTCATTTGAGGAATTCTATTGAATTGTATGTGAAATCAGAAATTGAGTTGATAAATAAATTTGAATTCTGTTTCTCTTCTGGCTAGAAGCAACAGGTATGGAAGTTCTATGCATTCTTTAATTCTGTAGGTTTAAAGTAGTTTATAATATTTTACTTTGAAAAAGTGGAAAATAAGACACTTAGATGTAAAATAAAGTTTATTTTTTCATAGAATTCTGCCCATGATTATTACCAGAAAGGAGTGTAAAGCTGGGGTGCTTACTTGGAATATGGAGAACAGAAGACATCCTTAATTTTTCTGACTCTTTCAATAATAGACACATTGCAATTTCTAATGTGGCAAAGTTTCTAATTCAAGAAACTCACCTTTCATAGCTCAGCAAACATGATTTTCTTTTTTACCTTCAACAGTCATGAATTCCTAGCTGCAGACATAAACAAGTACTTCAACAAAGGTATATTCCCAATCCAGCTGCTCTTTCTGTCTTCTTTCAGATGAGTTAGCTTGTATCATTTATCATTTTGTAGTACTCCATTAAAAGACATAGAAAGTATCCAGTTGTCATAGAGCTTCAACCTCAGTGTATATGGTTAACATCAAAATATGCCCCTTATACCAACTACTTGACTCGCACAACATGAAATACTATTGTTCCATCCCATGAAAATAAGAATATTTATAATAATAATTCAGCTAACATTTACTCACAGCCAGAGTTTGTTCTGATTATGTATCTATATACATAATTTACATATATTTAAAGTGCTCAGCCATATGTATTTTTTCAAGAAATTTAGTTTGCCACATATCTACGGGACATAGAAACTCTTACTATGATAATTTACAAGGGAGGAAATTTTGGTTTATCCCAGCATAGGGTGACCAACCATCCTGGTTTGCATGAAACTGAGGAGTTTCCCAGGACACGAGACTATCAGTGCTAACACCCAGACCTTCCTAGGCATCCAATGGTTTGTTACTGTATTGGCAGTTAAAGCAGAATTAAACGCAGATTTACTGAATACAAAGGTCAAGGACAGGACTACTACTCTATTTCTTATGGAATAAAGGATATTTGCGTTTTCCTATTCCTTCCGACTTAATCACTTCCATAATTCTGAGCCTCTCACTTGACATTTTTTAATTCTAGAAATCAATTTATTTCTCAGTCAAGATTTGTTTTGCCGGTAATCAAAACTCAACTTAGCTGTTTAATTCAAGAAGAACATATTAAAGAAAGCATTCAACAGTGTTAAAAACTAAAAGGAAATTAAGATAGCATCTAAGATTAATTTTTTTCAATGAAATAGTTAAAATTACTTTTCTTCAAATAAAAAGTTGAAACCTCAATATTAGTAATGACTGAACTTACATGCCCTTTGCTTAGGATTTTTCAATGTCCCCAATAAATACTTAAACTTTCCCAGTTGGTATTTCTTATCACAGTGCAGAATTCTACTCTGAGATGTTTTACTTTTTCTTAAAATGCTGCTGCTTCCTCCATGCTGACATAGATAACAGATAGGGGTTATGGGGGAGGTAATCCTCAGCATCCCAATTCAAACCTTAATGGATTAGGAAGGGAGATTGTAACACAAGACAACTAGATCTCAGACATCACTGCTCCTAACACCTGTGAGACAAGCCTAGTCCAACATGGTTTTCAGGTACCTCTCTAAATTTGCCCTTCACTGTGACAAGATGGGAAGCCCTGCTCCCTCTCAGTTCAGATCATCTGTCTCATATTCCCTTCCCTTAGATCCAAGTTGCCAAATACCAGACAAAGTTACAAAGCAGTTATCACTCCAACACTGACACACCCAAGGGAAATACCCCTTTATTATTATGGTTACTTAATGATTCAAGTAAGATTATGGGCTTTACTTTCACATATACAAAAAGATTCAATAATACATTTTCCAAATTAAGATCCGTTGCTACTCAAAGCTGTACTCTGATTTTAACCATTAGAAAAAGCTGCTACAAGAAATATTTTAAAATATACATATTTAGCTTCTGTAACAGGAGGAAGATGAATTGCTATGATTTCAGCGAAGGCATCTGGAGGAAATAAAGCAAATTGCATTACACTTTTAGGAAGCTCAATTTAGACAGAAAATACATAGACTTGGTATCAGCTCTTGGGAAAAGGTTTTTGTTAATGGCTATTTTCTTGTTGTTGTGTTTGTTTGTTTGTTTTGCTTTGAAGGATATGAGAAACTTGAAAATATTTATTAGGTTAAGGAAAGACTGTGGTATTGGAGTATAAAACAAGGAAGGACTTTTTGAGAAGCAGTGACTCACCATTTCTATTTAGAAGTCACTAGTTGATTTTCTCTTAAACACAACTGTTCCACGATAGGAGCAGATAAAACAAAATTTGATGATTTAGGCTACAGGATTTATAGAGCACATTCAGCACAATTATGAGGGAATTAAGGGGATTTTAAAAAGAGCAGAAAAAAATTAAAGACTCCCCTAAGAAGTACAAGTAGGATAAAAAAGAAAACAAGGCCAAGTAAAGGACTCACAAACTGAAAGAAAATGAAGAACAGTGAGGATTGAAATCCCAATGCAATCAAAGAGTATATCTGGTGAGAGGAGAAAAAAATCAAAAGAGCTAGAAGCAGAGACAGTGAACACATAGAGAAAGATCCAAGGTTCAGATTCAGAAGTTATGACCCTTAAGAATCAGAGGTTAAATATTATTTATATTTCATATTTGATTCATATGTATAGAATAACCTCCTAGAAGAGAGACATAGTCAACAGGTTTACTGAATAAAATTAATTAAATGTATTACTTTTTAAAAGTATAAGCTGGACGTTGTTGCTTATGCCTGTAATTCCAGTATGTTGGGATACTGAGGTGGCAGGATCATGTGAGCCCAGAAGTTTGAGACTAGCCTGAGAAACACAGTGAGACCTTGTCTCTACAAAAAATTAAAAAAATAAGACAGGCAGGGTGATGTATGCCTGAAATCACAACTACTTAGGAGGCTGAGGAGGCGTGGAGTCCTTCAAACTAGATAGTAGAGGCTCTGGTGACTGAGCTACATACAGAGTGAGACTCTGACCCCCCAAAATAATTTTTATTTTTATTATTTTATTTATTTATTTTATTTTTTATTTTTATTTTTTAATAATCAGTATTTTTTATTATGATATTGTGGGGTACAGTTAAGGGTTAGGTATACAAATATGCTTCGTTCAGGCACCCTTGTTGATAAAAGGTGTCTCCCCGTCCCCAGACAGATATTGAGTACCGTTAATCCCATCTCCCTTCTCCTCCCCTCCCCATAGTTTCCCACCACTGTCAGTCATTTTCTTATAGCATTACGTTGGATGTTCAAGGCTCACTATATGAGTGAGAACATGTGATACTCAGATCTTTGTTTCTGTGGGAAGTCACTCAGTATTATAGATTCTAGTTCCATCCAGGTTGCCACAAAATTCATGATTTTGTTCTTTTTTATGACTGCGTTGTATTCCCTTGTGTATATGTACCATATTTTTTAGTCCAGTCCTCTTTTGATGGACAGCATGGTT
>CAUYQG010054290.1:0-16119 GCA_963574415.1 Tarsius wallacei | reverse complement strand
GCTTGGGTCATGAGTGGCTTGGGATCCCCCATGAATGGCTTGGTGCCCTTCTGGGATAATGAGTGTATTCTCTCTCTATTAGTTCATGTGAAAGCTGATTGTTTAAAAGAGCTTGGCACCTCCTTCTCTCTCCTGTTCCTGCTGTCACCATGTGACACACTTTCATCATGTGACACAATTACTTCCCTGTTGGCTTCCCTTGCCTTCTGTCATGACTAAAAGCTTTCTGAGGCCTTACCAGAAGTTGAGCAGATGCTGGTGCCACCATGCAGAACTGTGAACCAAATAAACCTCTTTTCTTTCTTCCTTTTTTTTTCCCTTTGAGTTGGGGTCTCATTTTGTTGCACAGGCTGGAGTGCAGTGGCATGATCAGGACTCACTGCAGCCTTGACCTCCTGGGCTCAGGCAATCCTCCTGCCTCAGCCTATAGCCTAGAACTACATGCACACACAACCATGACCGGCAATTTTTTTGATTTTTGATAGAGACGAGATCTCACCATGTTGCCCAGGCTGATCTCAAACTCCTGGGCACAAGCATTCCTCCTGTCTCAGTTTCACAAAGTGCTGGGATGAGAGGCGTGAACCACCGTGCCTGACCTTAAACCTCTTCTTTTTATACTTTGCCCAGTTTTAGGTATTTCTTTCTTTTTTTCTTTTTTTGAGTTGGAGTCTCACTCCATTGCCCAGGCTGGAGTGCAGTGGCATACTCACGGCCATCCCAGCAATGACCTGTTGGGCTCCAGCGTTCCTTCTGCCTCAGCCTTCCAAGTAACTGGAACTACAGGTGCACGTTACCATGCCTAGCTAATTTTTTACTTATTGTAGAGATGAGGTCTCACCAAGTTGCCTGGGCTGGTCTCGAACCCACGGGCTCAGGCAATCCACTTGCCTCGGCCTCCCAAAGTGCTGGGATGACAGGCTGAGCCACTGAGCCTGGCCAGGTATTTCTTTACAGCAGTGCAAAGCAGATTACACAGGGCATGAAAGGGCACAAGTGGGCAGGATGCATTATCAGCACTCACTGGCACCACTGTCACTGCTGACCTCCCTCTGGTTAGGGAACATCAGGTCTACCAAATGCCCAAACAACATTCCATGGGTAAGGCTGTGTGAAATGCCATAGTGGCTGTGGAGAGAGTGCCGATCTATGTTTTTAAATGACAAGGAATCTCCTGATAAAAATTTATTTCTTTTCCCCTTGCAGCCATTTTTTTCAACATAATTATTTGTGCTGCCCATCGAAACTGGACTGGATTAAAAAAATGTGGTACATATACACAATGGAATATTACACAGCCATAAAAAAGGACAAACATATGGACTTCGCAGCCACTTGGATGGATTTAGAGTCTATCATACTTCGTGATCTATTACAGAAAGAAAGAACAGAGTACTACATGTTCTCATTCATAAGCAGACCCTGAACATTGACCGTAATACTATAAGAAAGGGATTGGCAGTAGTGGGACATGGCCGGGGTAGGGGCGGGGGGAACACAATATCAGCAAGTGTACCTGATCTCAAACCAAGCCACGTGGGGACCAGAGGGAAGCCCAAACTTTACCTGTACGATGACCACTTGAATACCCAATCCTGAATTATACCCTACATCCGTAAAATAAAAAATGAATAAATAAATTTTAAAAACCCAGAACTGCTACAACTAATTGCCAATATTAGCAGCATATACCCCCACACACATATACAACACACACATACATACATGTCATTCATTCTGTGGTTTCATATTGATTTAAATTCACATCTTCTCCAAACTAATTCATTTCCGGCTTGACTCAAATGTTTCTAATTCATTTGCTTGACTTAGAGATCTCATTCTTTTTTTACAACGAACATGAGACCCTGGCAGATTTATAATCAATAGAGCATTACGTACTTTACATATTTTGGAAGACACGGGGCATTATCTGAACCACAAGGTCAACCTTTGTAACAAATGTATAAGGAAGTGTGTGCTTTGAGAGAAAAAAAAGCAAAGAGCTATTTTATAGGCAAACTAAATATATCCAGCAGAATGGAGGGAAAAAAAGCCCTCAAGAGTTTGAGTGGCGGTATCTGTGGATGATAGGTTCATACAAAAATTTAAAGAGAAATGATTTGAGGAATAACCTCCAAACGCCTGCCTCTCTGCCTCGTTTTTATTACAGTTGTGCCCCATAGACTTTAAGATAAATGCATTGAAAACCTGAATTAGATTCCCGTTGCACTGGCGCCCCCCAATGATCTTACCATTTCACGGCTCATATTTTTAGGGATAAAGCCCCTTGGACACTTTTTGTCCCTGGCTAGACGCAGAGCTAGGATTAATGGGCAAGGCTAAATCTAGGTCCCCTCTGCACCCCTCCAACCAATTTTGTTTCCCTCTCTTTCCAACAAGCGAATGGCAAAGGGTAATGAGACCACGGATGAGAAAGAACCATCATAATAATAAAAAAAAGAAAACTTGCTGATGGCTGTCTGAATAAGATCGGATGAGATTCTGAAATTAAACCAGCAGGCGGAACTTCCAAAGGCCACCCAGGCCCATCTGCTGAAGCCTATTTCATTAAAGTGCTGTTGTGGTTTCTCATTCCACACACAAAGAGGCACCTGGCTGAGTACTTCCGCTGGGAGGCTTGAGCGAGAGATGCCGTGCAGATGGAGTGCAGCTCCTCAGGTTTCCTTAGATAATTTCAGAGTTATTACCACCAGCCTTTTCTTCCTTTACATTTAAGAAAGGCTAGATTCATACACCGAGTGCCAGCTCAGGCTGGCATGAAACAAAGCTTAACTTTCATTTCATATGTCGTAGGGCCTATCCCTGCCTCGCTGACAGGGTGCAATTTGAGCACACAATCCATTTAAGTGGTGTGCTTTGCATGGAGGTATAAGAATGAACAGTAAAAAAGAGGTAGGAATAACAAAATGGAGTCTGTGCCACAGCCAACCTCAGCTTTTAAATAAGGCCCTGTGTCTATAGTTGCTACAAGTGTATGATCTAGGCCTCGAGTGAAGATGGGGGAGACATTGTCTGCTTCTGAAAATCACCAGAACCACCCCAAAACCCTGTCTCTGTCCTTTCTCTCTAAAACTATTCCCCCTTAAACTTCAGATAGTTGCAAGAAAACAATGACTAGCACAGGTCAGGCAGTAAATTTTTCAATCTAAAAAATAAATGCTCACCCAAACATCGCTGGTGCGATGACCACTTATGTACCCAACCCTGAATTGTACCCCACGTCTTAAAAAAAAAACAACCCAAATGACCTGTTAGGGAAGGACAGCTTCCTGAGGAAGAATGGTGAATTAAAAACCTGCTTCCCCAGCCTCCATCATTAAGTTCTTCCAATAATACTACAAGAGACCAACAGTCCGCAGAGAGTAACTTGTTCATCTTTCTCCTGAGCTGCAGAGAAGGAGCAGAATGACTGTTCTAGACAGAACTCCCCCCATCCTTTGTGAGTATTTAGAAAGTGTTGGAGTCCAAAGATTATTTGTTAGCCACATTAAAACAATCCAGACTGCTGGAAGACATACAAGTGTTTGTTCTATTTAAGTGAGTAGGATCATTATTTCTCAAGTTCTCAAAAAAATGACTACTCAAAAGGGTGGGTGGAAGTCAAGCCAGTATGAGAATGACAACAAACTGGTAGAATTCCTGAACTCAGTTGAGAATATACAGTCTTCATTCTCGCCAGTTTCAACCAGTTTTCCACATTCAACCATCAGCAGTTATTTAAATATATTCCGATTTCTAAAAAAGAGTCATAATAGACATCTTCTCTTTAAAAAAACAAAATACTGTCACTGCCAATAAACAAATGCAATGTTTTCTCTTATCAGTGAGACAGTTGTTTACTCCCACTGTGATTTCAATCTTCTAAGTAACCTTGTGAAATATTAACCACATTCCAAAGACCCCACCCATGACTGCAGGCAAGTGGAAAGCGATTCCCTTCAGATCGTGTGAACGGAGACAGTTCTAATTTACATTACACGCTCTATACATAACAGCATGTTTTCTCTGACATTTATTCCTTTGATTCAGAAATCCTTCCTTAAAATATATATTTTGAATCCTAGTTCCAAATACATCCTTAAAAATACCCATGACAGGTTTGCACACAATATGCATTTTGCTTATTTAGCTTGGTTAACTGGGACTCTTGCTTATCGTTTATTTTTAAATCTTCTCAAGTTTAATTTTTATGACAAACAGAATCTAGTGCTCTCTCAGGTAATTTTTTTCCAATGTAAAAAAAAAAAAATGCTCACCCAAACTTCGCCTGTACAATGACCATTTATGTACCTGAATTGTACCCCACATCTTAAAAAACAAAAACAAAAATACCCAAATGACTTTTGTTAGGAAAGGACAGTTTTTTGTTTTTGTTTTTGGTTTTTGGTTTTTTTTGAGTTGGAGTCTCACTCTGTCACCCAGACTGGAGTGCAGTGGCCGCTCCCGGCCACCGCAGCCTCGACCAGCTGGGCTCCGGTGATCCTTCCGCCTCAGCCTTCCAAGTAGCTGGAACTACAGGCGCGTGCTACCATGCCCGGCTAATTTTTTGATTTATTGTAGAGATGAGGTCTCGCTTGCCCAGGTGGGTCTCAAACCTGCGGGCTCAGGCAATCCACTCACCTCAGCCTCCCAAAGGTGCGGGATTATAGGCTGAGCCACCGAGCCCGGCAAGGACAGCTTCTAAAGGAAGGATGGTGAGTGGAAAAACCTGTTTCCCCACCCTCCATCATTGAGTTCTTCCAATAATACAACCAAAGACCAACAGACCTCATAGAGTAACTTATTAGTCCTTCTCCTGAGCAATACTTAAATTCACTCTTTTCACCCCGTGTTAACATGTGGAATGAGGCTTTCAGGGGATCCCAATGACATTCGGGTAATAATACGTGGAAATTCGTGTGAATCTAGAAGCCTTTAAAAAAACAACAACAAAGAAACCCTCATTTCCTTCTAAACTATTAATCCTTTAAAGACATATGTTCCTGTGTAAGCTTTGTCTAATTCATAATTGCAAGAAAGGTTAGCTTCCCTGTACCTTTATATCCATTTATGAGGCTCTTCTCTCAGCCACTTTGTTTTAGTGGGCCCTGCGAATGAGGTTACTAGAATATTGACGAGTCAGAGAAGTGGAAGCAGTTGCTTAAAATGATATCACTCCACTGGTAGGAGCCCACTAAAAGTGTGGCCACTTACAGAATTTCCCCAGGACTGAGGCTCACTTGCGTTACCAATAGTATTCTACATCTTCTACCTTAAAGTGACAAGCTCAATTGCTGACATATAGGCGTCCCTGAAAAGCATCTGATTGCTAATACGGCCTCAAGATGAGTGAAAACTATTATAATAAAAGGAGAATAGACTGTATATTGGCTTGCTTTTGAAGTATGGCTACATCCTTTTTTGCTTTCTCCATGGGTTACAAGATCAGTGTGTTATAAGGGGCAAAACGTCAGTTGCTGAAATTAAAGTTATCATCAAGTAATAGTATTTTTAGATTCCTCCAGGAAAGAAAAAAGGAACATGTTGGGGCACGTGGCCCTCCACATTCAGTCCTGATGATAAGCATTGCAAAGCCTAAATCCTAAAAAGATACGGAAAGGGATAGCCTTAAAGGAATGCCAATGAAAGATTCTAGAATCTTCAGGAGCCCGGGAGCATCAAGAAAGTGGAGTCCAGATTCTACAGTTAAGCTGACAGATGACAAAAAGTATATTACTTCAATGGCTAAATATTTAAGCTTCATGGAGTGGAAGATATTTGACTGTAAATGAGCCAAGAATACAAAATTAAAAAAAAAAAAATGCCTGTGAAATTATACTGCAGACATAAAATCTCAACTGCTTGAGAGCTCCAGTTTTTTAAGAGCCGTGGCTGACAGAGCAAATTAAGTAGTGAGATGTTTACTATGTTTAACAGAGATAAACTGGGAAATGGAGAAGATATAATTACCCAGCATGTTTTTCTAAAAATGAATTTTAACTCTGTGCCATCAGAGGGCAATGACTGCAGGGCATTGGTTTATTTTCCTTCTTTTTTTTTCTTCCTTTCTGAAAAATAGCATCTTGGGTGCTTGGGAATAATTCTTAAAATTTTTCAATAACTGATAAAATGGTCAAATATTGAAAAACCAATAGACTCACTGAGAAGGCAATGCAAGGGGGAGGTACTTCAGCATGATAGCATCTCTGAAGAGGATTCTGGGTGGAAAATACTGTTTGATCTAGCAAGATATCCAGAGGATGGGCACTTCTGCTAAGAACTAACCTTTACCTTACTGTAAATTTTACCCTAATTATATTTGTCTTCATACAATGTGAGATAATCATTTATTGACTTGAAGATATATACAGAGATGTTTACACGATGAAACAATCAGCCTTGTTAATTCAAGAACCTGGAATCTTTCTTATTATTAAATAGCAACAATAAAAGAAGATAGTTTCGGGTTACCTCTTGGAATAAGATATTACTTTAAAAATTTAGAATTTCTTCATAGAAAAACTTTTAATTTTTTTTATTTTTATTTATTTATTTTTTTTGAGTCGGAGTCTCACTCTGTCGCCCAGACTGGAGTGCAGTGGATGCTCCCGGCCACTGCAGCCTCGACCTGCTGGGCTCCGGCGATCCTTCCGCCTCAGCCTTCCAAGTAGCTGGAACTACAGGTGCGTGCTACCACGCCCAGCTAATTTTTTGATTTATTGTAGAGATGAGGTCTCGCCAAGTTGCCCAGGCGGGTTTCGAACCCGCGGGCTCAGGCAATCCACTCACCTCAGCCTCCCAAATGCGGGATTGCAGACTGAGCCACCAAGCCTGGCTGAAAAACTTTTAATAAGCCAAAATTTTCTCTAACCCAGCACTGGGATAAATACAAGATGATTATTCACACATTAAAAAATATATATTACAGTAACCTGAAGATATATTATATAACCTGGAGTTACATTACAGTAACCAGTAACCTGAAGATTCTTCCACCTCTTAGGGAATTTCTTGGGTCTGTCCAAAGAGAGCTGTCTTCTTTGCAATATTGTTAAGACAGGAAATTGTCATTTTTTTTCTTTAGGCTGTGACAGTTATAGAGAATATATGTTTGCTGAGTGGTGGTAATGTTATGGTTATTTATATGTTTATATGTTTTTCTGTACCTCCCATTAGACTATAAGCTCATTGAGGGCAGAGAACCCTCCTAGAATAGTGTCTGACACATTGGAAATGCTCAGTAGATGTTTGTTAGATGAAGGAGTGAATTAAATAAAAGGTAAATGTCCAGAAACTTTTATTGTTATAGAAATGGATTTAAACAGGTGCCAAAGTACTCTCTTTTGAAAAAACCTACTAAAAAGAGAGTGAAAAGTAATCATCTATATATACAGCATTCATAAACATAGTCCCAAGTCAGTTCTAAACGGTTGGTTCCTGTGTGCCGTGTCACTGGTAGATTTCTACAAGCCATCTTCTATATGTCTATGAAGACCTCTGCTTCTTGATCACCCATGCTGTCACCCTACCTAGGCCTGGCAGGAGAGACCGAGGACTGTACAGAAGACAATTGCCCCTTTCACTCACTCAACATGAGGGAGATACACAAATGCCTTGGCAGCAGGGAACCAGCCGTAGCCAAGACAAAACGACTCACCACTCTTTGGGCACACATGATCTAGCTGTATCAAGAAACATTTATGTTCACTTTACTCTTTGTTATAGTCATGATTTCATGGACCATGAAAAGAACATGGAGATCGGTAATGAGAGAACTAAAATGAAGTCCTGAAACTCTGAGTTACTCAACTGATCTGGGTCTCAGTTCCATCCTATGAAAGATGAGAATGAGAATAAGAACGAAATGACTTTCTTGGATTCTTAGGCAAGTCAAGTGAGACTGTGAATGTGGAAACCCTTCTCAAGCCATGAAACACTCTGTCATGTATGAAGTCATCAAGAAATGTGTCTTTGTCATAGAATAGTTGCAAATATTGTATTAATTATCTGTCCCTCTACCACTTTTTGCAATGTCACTTTGAAGTTCCTCCCACCAGGAGTTGGGGATCTATCTTTCCACCTCACCTGCTCTCTCATCTAGGTTGGTCTTGCAATTTGTCATGATCCATAAAAAGCTATTCTGAGCTGAGGCCTAAAGATATTTGCCCTTGCAACTAACACATTTTTTCTCTAGAACTCTACCACTGCCAGGAAAACAAGCCTCGATCAGCCGGGTGGAGGATTAGAGATCATGTGGAGAAGAGTTCAGTTTTCCCAACTGAGGCCATCCTGGTCCAGCCTACAGTAGCAAACAGAGCCAAGATCAGCAGAGCTCCCTCCCCAGCCCATAGCTGACTGCAGGTGTTGGAGTGAGACCAGCCAAGACCAGCAAAACCACCTGGATGATCCATAGATATCATGGGAAACGATAATTGTGTTAAACCAAAATACCATGAAGTTCACTGTGGTAGAAACATCAAAGTCAAGTTGCAAAAAGTGGTAGAGAGATAGATCATTGGCACTACGTTTGCAACCATTCTATTACAAAGACACCTTTCTTTATAACTTCATACCTTCCGGAATGTTTTATGGCTTGACAAGTGTTTCGACATTCACACTCTCGCTTGACTTGCCTAAGAATCCAAGAAGGTCAGTTTCATTCTTATTCTCATTCTCATCTTACATAGGATGAAACTGAGGCCCAGATCAGTTGAGAAGCTCAGAGTTTTGGGGTGGTCTGTATGCACAACAGCTAACTGATATAGCATTGTAGTCTCTAACCAGAGTCGCTGGAAATATGTCAGGAAAGAGGGTAGCATGGGCAGAAAATGTGCGGATCCTAAGAATCAATGATAATTCTGTGCTTTCTCTTTCCCCTGCAGCTTCCTTCAGCATTTCCAGGGTGGTTTTAGCCACAACCTGCAGCTGACTCCAGGACTAAGACTGAGAGCTTCTTATCAGAGCAGAAAGACTGCTCTTAATTCACAGGGCACTATGTGAATGGCTGCACCTCTGCTTCCAAAATGTGATTTAAAAAGAAAATAAGAGATAGGCTCCTCGACCCTATCAAATCTCTCTTTACGTATGCTGCCTCAATAGAGAGTCAAATACGCAGACATGTCTCTTTTTAAATATAGCTTCTGAAATCAACCTACCCCGTCTGACATTTAAAAATCAGCTGATACAGGAAAGCAGGAAAGGATTAGTTAGCAAAAGTGGAAAAAGGACTAGATCAGAGGCAAGATCATCGGAAGCCTATAAAAACCATAGATGCTCAGGAAAATTTGCATGGAAAGTGAAAAGGGAATTTAAAAAGGAATGAAAAGGTAACCCATCAAAGTCTCTTTTATAAGCAAGTAAATTCTTGCTCACAGAACTCTGGCCATGTACAGTCAAGGCCAATGTAATATCTTCAGTGAATATTCTGAGGATAATTACAGACTCATGGGTTAGTGGATTTCTGCCTTATGTTTGCCTTTTGTTTGTTTTTCAGGGCATACCTCCTCCCACAGAGCATGTATAAACACCAGGATGAGGGCCTAGAACTCCAATCATCCAAATATTTCTCATGATTGGTAACTCTGATTCACAAAATTACATGAACTTGAAGAAGCTCCTACAAATATATTCACACATTTGCTTGGATTGTTCTCATTTTAGACTGCATCATCTGGATCCCTAGACTTCCCTCTTTCTGACCAGAGAATACACCAGCAGCAAAGCTGCTCATACTATCAGCAGGTTACAAAAATCAAAAAGAATATCTGAGCTTAAGATGGGAAGGCCAGGGATCCAGTACCAATCAATACAGATAATACTGAGCACGTAGCTGGGTGTGGTGCCACATGGTTGTAGTTAAAGCTATTTGGAAGGCTAAGGTGGAAGGATAACCTAAGCCCAGCAGGTCGAGGCTGCAGTGGCTATGAGGGTGCCACTGCCCTCCAGCCTGGGAAACAGAGTGACACTCCAACTCAAAAACAGAGTGAGCAACAGAGTGAGACTGCAACTCAAAAAAAAAAAAAAAAATACTGAGCACATAACTGTACTGAGTACCACCGTGTGCATTCATTATCTCAAATGTCGTTTCTCAACAATTCCATGAAATAGGTATTACTCAACCCATTTTACAGATGAGTCTTGGCAAGATACAATAATTTGCTCCCCAAATTTCATAGCTTATCTTCAAAGCCAAGAGCAAAACTAAGTAGGATGATACTCAAAAAATTTTCTCTCTACAATCACTTGAACCTCATGTCTTGGGTCTACCCATCATTCTTTGCCTTTGAAAGCAATGTTTGTACAACATGCTACAGTCTACGAAGTGTGATCACATACATAGTTGCATGAACCAAGTGTTTCATCTCTCTCAGTGAATCCCTTTCCTTGGCGGGGCTTGGTGTAGCACTCAGCTCCCAGAAGGTGTTACTCTTTTTGACAAGTTTCTTCAAGTCACCCTTTCCTGCCTCTCTCAGCTCTGCCTTCTGTCAGATCTCCATTTCCTATATTTTTCTTCTTCTGCCTTGTATCTTTTTTTTTCTCCCTTTCCCTCCCCTCAGAGTAATAACCACAGTGACTGGATTTGAGAAATTTAGGATCGGATTGACTCTGCTACTAACTGACTGACCAACTAACGTGAGATGCTAACTTATCCTCTCGGAGGATAATCATAGAATCTACTTTATAGAGGGTAGATGAGAGGACTAAATGAGATTACATATGTAATGAGCTTAGTACAGTGTAAGATAATGTAGTAAATGTTCAGAAAGTATTACAAAAGCATGCACGCAGGCCTTCTAAGAACATACAGATTTGAATAAAGGAGAAGAATGCATGCAGGCCTTCCGAGAACATACAGATTTGGACGAAGGAGAAAGTTAAAACTATCTTTTTACTTTTTACTTTTTACTGAGAAGAGGTCTTCATGGTGACCCTTTCTTTGTATTTGCTGCTTCACAATGTACGAAGTACTTCAGTCAACAGAATCCTGTGCCATCCTTACCATTAAGTAGCGCTTGGAAAGACCTGGAACAAATGTCACTCTTTTGATAAAGTCTTCCCTGAACTTCCAACAGAAGATATTAGAGATGGATTCTGCATCTATCCAACCTTCTTCTACACTGCAGAGACTGACACATTTCCCAAACTCCCTTGCAGTTAAGGAGTCTGATATAATCGAGAGTTCACCAACCAGACACCTACACAAGCCATAATGGAAGTTGAGCAGGAGAAGAAGCATAACAATAGGAATCCATTTTTGATTCTTGTCAGTGCAGATCATGACGGAGGTGGCTGGAATGGAGTGCTGGCCTCTCTTGTGGCAGATTCACAATTCAACAGGCCACTTCGGATTGGGCCTGGCAGCAGCTCCCTGGCCAGCGCAGTTCTGGGGCATGACTTTGAAACATCTGTCTCTTTATGTAACTGTAATTCTCCATAAAACTCTTCTAAAATTAGCTGGGAGTACAATCTATTGTCCGCCCTTGATCTCTAAGCAATCACTTGAAGGAGGAATTGCTCCTGTCTCTTCTCTACCTACAGTACTTTGTTCCTGCCCATAATTCTTGATACTCTTGACTTTTTATTGTCGTAACTTTTTGGGCACATTTATCATTTCCTCACGTTGAAAGCTTGATGGAAGATGCTGTTTTATTTTCATCTTTGATTTCCCCCATAGCGCTTGCCACAGTACTTGGCACAAAGCATTTGCTGAATGGAACGGAGCCAGGTTCCCACAGGAACATTGCGGTAGGCTAAAGCTTAATTTGGGATTATCACTAGTTTTTATTATTTCACGTTGTATATCTTGTTAAATCATGCCAACACTGCTCGTTCTTAAAATGACCATCTTTACTTGTGATAGATTCGATTCAGACATATTTATCCACATTTCTTCACTTCCATGGAAGTAATATATTTTCCTGCTCCATTGACATTGGATTTGTCCATATGGCTTGCTTTGGCTAACACTGGTGGAGCACAGTCTCCACTGTCTTTTAATGTTGGGCCCCATTATGTGATTTGCTTTGGCCAATCAGATACTAGCAGACACGATATGACAGAGACTCTTGAAATGCCCTTGTGAATCTGGGCGTGTGCTGTTGTGTCTCTGTCATTGCCAATAAGAACATGCCTCAGATAGCCCAGTGGTTCAAGGAAGAGGGTCAGAGATTCACAGAGCAGAGCCACCCACAGAGCAGAGCCCCCTAAATTAGGCAACCTGACATCTCCCCCTTCCTTACAGATGCACAAGCAATAAACGCTTACTCTTTTATTTTTTGTGATTATCTCACAATATTATCGGGGCAAGAAGTCATGTTTCTGGAGAAGCAAGAAGTCATGCTTCTGGAGACACAAGAAAGGAAATTTTCTCAAAGAAAATTGGATGTATTAAAAAGAGAAGGCACACTCTTACACGAAGTTTAATACACATCTCCTTCCCTTCACAACCACCTTTCTCCTTGAAACTCATCTTCTTCATTTCCGTAGTAATATACATTGCTAGTGCCCCAGCTACTTTCTAACTTCACTTTGTGACTTACCAGTAGATGTTACTCAAGAATGTTGCTTCTCTTCATGAAGCTTCCTTCTCTCTTTTAAGCATCATTTTTAAGAACTTGCATCACTCTCTGTGGAAAGCTCCCAGACTCTCTCCTTGGCCCTGAACTTTTCCTTAGGTCATAACCACCGAGATCTAGCTACCAACAGACCATCTCCAGCTGGCATTCCTCTTAATATCTCTTTCATACAACTCCCAAAACTTCCAGCAATGTTTTCTTCAAACTTACTCTTCTGTTTCTTTCACTGACCATCTTTCAGCGCATTCTTACACAGTGATAAATCGTTATCTTGTGCTCACCAAGCCAAACTCCAAATGTAATAACTACCAAATACCTTGTAGTTGAAACAGTTGTGGCTTTGATACAGGCTCAAAAGGAATTATTAAGGTTAGTTGAGCTTCTAAGTTAAAGGAATACTATTTGGAATCATTTTTGTAAAGTAAAGAATAACTTTGGTAATGTGACTTTGTACTGAATGCGTTCTCTAATCTCAGGACTATTACGCTACTCATTTTTCTTGGATTGAGGGCAGGGTGATGATGGGCTGAAGGTGGAGCCTTACCTATACTAACAAAAAAAGATCAGAGGTCGTAATTTGGTGGAAGAGAGAGGACATATGAAAACGATGGCCATTCCCACTTCAATTAGCAAACTTAAAGGCTGATATCCTGTGCTGTTCTATTTTAAAAAATCAATGGCTAATAAAAAATGTAAGCAATATTTACTCAGACTGGCAAAACAGGGATTAAAATTTACTATGCAGAACACAGCCTGGAAACATATTTTGCAGCTAGATTTTTTTTTCCATCTAAAAAGGATGTAACACCATCAGTTTTCATATAGACATTTAACGAAGGACCTCTGAAAAGACCCTGGATGTTAATCTCATATAGTATGCTTTGTTTACTCATGTAATAAAACCCCAACTTTTCCCCAAATCTGACTGAATTTTTATCACACTGTACATTGCTGAGGGATGTTCTATCATGGATAGCAACAAGAATTCTGAACAAAACCTCCAGGGAGAAGGCAGTTAGAGCCTATCAGAGCTTCTCACCAAGTTGCTGAACTAAAATTGACTCACAGAATATTTATTTGGTGAATTCTAGGCATGAAAAACAATGAAGCTCGCCAAATATATGTGGGGTTTATTGGCAACACAAGTGGCTAAGTCTTCTTCCAGGCACCCAGTATCAGTTTTCACATTCTATTAACTGCAGAACTGGGTTAGTATATGTTTATTTTATGTTATATTTTAGCTTCTGTACTAGCCAAGATTTTTTGTACATATGGTTATTGGGTAAGCTTCTTTCCCTGACTCTGGAGTTGAGCTTTGTTCTTTACCCAAAAAACCTTTGAGTCTACACCAAACTTTTTTCAATTGAAACTATCAATTCTTAGCAGCTGGTAGTAAAAAGAAAAAAGAAAGGGAAAAAAAAGACTGGAATGAGATTTTTTGAGGTATCTGTGTGTGAGGGGAGTGGGTAGAGAGAAAACAATAATACTAGATGAGTAAGTAAAAAATAAGAAGAAGTTTCTATATTATACTCACAATAGAGGACCTCATTCACCTGGTGCCTCTACCAATCAGGTTCAAACCTACAGTTAAACATGGAACACTTAGTCTATACTATACTCACGATAGAGCACCATCTCCAGTCAGCACCACTGCAAATTAGGTTCAGCATTTAATACAACTTAATCTGCCAAACATTATAGCTTGGCCAAGCTTACCTTAGATGTGTTCAGATACTTACATTAGACTATAGCTGGGAAAAAGCATCTAACACAAAGCCTATTTTATAATAAAGTTGTCGAATATCTCATATGATTTATTTACATCAATACAATGACAGTTTCACACATTGTAAAGTTGAAAACTCACAGATCTAACCATTGTAAGTTGGGGACTATCTCTCTCTCTCTCTCTAGAGAGAGAGGGACAGATATATAGATATATATAGTCTTTATTCAACTTTTGACCAGAAAATTTTTAATTAGGAAATTTTAAAATGTGAAAATATTAGAAAATATATTTTTGAACGATGCAGAATTTGGTCATCAATACTTGGAAAATATGACTTTGTAAAATAATGAAATAGTGCAAAAGAAAATATCTTTCCATTGGTTTTTTTGTGTTTCTTCATAACAAAGAGAACTAAAATTTTATATGAGGTTCCTGTTAAACTAATTTTAAATCTCTAGAAAAGGATAACAGGATTTAAAATACTTTATTTCATATTAATTTTATGAATAATAGTGTAAAAAATTTTAAGGTATTTACAAAGATATAAATTTATACTTAACACAGAAATTCATGTATTTAATATATTACTACTTATCCTTAATAAAGTAATCAGTACAGTGATTTTATATTTAAACTTCATACCAAAAAAATAAATAAAATTAATTGTTTGAGACATTATTTTGAAAGAAATTTTCAAAATTTAGTTCTCTTAATAACTGAGACTCTGAAGAACAAAATTCTCTCTTTTCCTTGAGTCAGAGTCTCACTCTGTCGCCCAGGCTGAAGTGCAGTGGCATGCTCACAGCCCCTGCAGCCTCGATCCTCTGGGCTCAGGCAATCCTTCCACCTCAACCTTCCAAGTAGCTGGAACTATAGGTGCACGCTATCATGCCCAGCTAAGTTTTTTATTTATTGTAGAGATGAGGTCTCACTAAGTTGCCCAGGCTGATCTCGAACCCCTGGGCTCAGGCAATCCCCTCACCTCAGCCTCCCAAAGTGCTGGGATTACAGGATTGAGCCACCCTGCCTGGCTCCCAAAGTCTCTTAATAGACTCAGAGTGAAATTTTAGGTTCAAGGCATTTTCTCTGCTCAAACTATAAGATACATAGTAGAAATTAATTCTTAAGACATGACCTGATTGATTGTGGTGTTTAGACTATAGCAGAAATCACAGCTCATTTGCAATAGATTACACTCCCAACAAACAAAAAATACGACCTGTAAGAAAAATAAAACTGCAGAAACCAAACAAATTTTCTTTTATAAAAACTGAAGAACAACTCAGTGTAGTTACATTTTCTTATCTTTCCTAAAACCTCGGCCCTAATTATATTTTTCTAAGCCCCCTGATGGGCATTTTATTCAAGAAATGATCCAACTAGAGGGACATGTCCCAAGCACCTACAAGAGTGTTTAGAGCACCATAAGTGCTCAGATTCACATGAGAATTATCTCTCTCTGATCATCTTTTTACACTTCAAGCATTGTGACACACATGATAGACGTGGTTAGTACAAAACTCACTAACCACAATACTCTGGTCCACCTGAATAATCAGCTTCCCCCGTGTTATACAGTCTCTATCCTGAGTCAGGCAAGTGATATTAGAGTTAGCAGAAGCATACTCTGCTGTATTACTGCCAGTATTTGAATTATTCCTACCCCCTCAAACAGTGAGGCCATTTTTTTCTCTTTTTTTTGAGTTGGAGTCTCACTCTGTTGCCCAGGCTGGAGTGCAATGGCACACTCACGACCACCCCAGTGTCGACCTGCTGGGCTCTGGTGATCCTTCTGCCTCAGCCTTCCAAGTAGCC
>CAUYQG010054286.1:0-13442 GCA_963574415.1 Tarsius wallacei | reverse complement strand
CATAGTTTTTATCCAACCCTGTATGCACAAGTCTGTAAAACCCCCCACCCCCTCAAAACTATGTATAAAAGGTGCGTGATAACTTGAGTCTGGGCTTGTTCGTCACTGAAGCCGCTGTCGGTTTCAAACGCGAGCCCAGGCTCGAGCTTGAATAATTAAAAAAACCCTCGTGTTCTTGCATCGGGGCTGGCTCTTTGGTGTCTCTCTGGATTAATGAGCACAACATTTTTGTAAATAGTAAGCAGATATGTGTCTTCATGGACACGGGGCTACTCTTTCTGTTCTCAACCCTAACACCTTAAACTGCCCCATTCCTCAGAGCAATGAAACGATACAGACAGTAAGAGTGTCTAATCAGCCTATGAAAACCTTCACATTCCAGTCAGGCTCACTCACTGGCCTTTCCTTTCTGCTTGTTCCTCAACTTCCATATAACTCCTAGGCAGAGATTTTTTAAGACTTTCACAATGCACACATTTATTTCTCTCAAAAGGGGAAAATGTATTTAAATTAGGAATAGAAAAAGCAAATGGAACAACTATAGAATGAGAATGAAACTACTGAGATTATAAAAATACAGATACTGGCCAGGTACAGTGGCTCACATCTGTAATCCTAGCATTTTGGGAGGTGGAGGTGGGAAGATTGCTTGGGCCCAGATATTTGAGACCAGCCTGGGCAACATAGCAAGACCTTATATTTACAAACAAGCAGAAAATTAGCTGGGTGTGGTGGCATGCACCCATAGTCCCAGCTACTCAGGAGGCTGAGGCAGATGGATCACTTAAGCCTAGGAGTTGGAGGCTATGGAGAGCCAAGATTGGGCCACTGCACTCCAGCCTGGGTGACAGAGTGCGAACCTGACTCAAATACATATACATATACATATATATATATATATATATATATATATATATATATGTTACACAGCCATAAAGAAGGACAAAATTATGAACTTTGCAACAACTTGGATGGATTTAGAGTCTATAATACTCAGTGATCTCTCACAGAAACAAAAACTGAGTACCACATGTTTTCACTCATAAGCAGACCCTGAACAATTATCATAATACCACAAGACAGTGATTGGCAGTAGTGGAAACTGTGGGGGAGGAGAGGTGGGGTAGGTGGTGGGTTGGGGACACTTCATCAATAAGTGAAGTGGGGACCAAAGTGAGACTCAAACTTTACCTGTACAATGACCACTTGTATACCTAACCCTGAATAGTACCTTCATCTTAAACACACACACACACACACACACACACACACACACACACACACTCACAGATCTAACAAATATTTTCTTAACTGGGACTAATGAATGACACTGATGATTTATTGCAAGCTTTGCTAGACCATTTATGGTCCCAATGCTCCACTGAAATTGGTAAAATATATTCAGCTACCCCCATTAAAGTAGAAGTAAACCTGATTAAACCTTTAGGAATATCAGAAATACCCTTTAAATGCCCTGCTGATCTTCACAGTCCCTTGGAGATATAAATCTTATCATGTCTTTGAAACGTTAACATCCAGGGAATTAACTAAGTAGCATTCCAGCAGAAATTAGATCTGAAACAGAGTTAAAATTATTTAGGCCACCACACAATTCCTTCCATTAAATGGATACCTTTCGTTAGGAGAAAAACACTTAAAAGAATTAAATTGAATTATTTGTTTTAAATTATTTCTATGATTTTTGACCTTTTGCGGTGCTCATTTCCTTTCTACGAAATGTTCCTTTCTAAGATACAGGGAATTACTGAGCTAAAAAAGGTGAAAATGCATGGGAACCTTCTGCCTCCTCCCTTGCTTGTCTGACAGCATGACAAGGGTGTCCCCACCTGGCTTCCCCACCCAAAGACAGGCCCCTTACAAAGCTTGCTTGACAGTCCCAAGGAATCTAGGAGCAGACCTTCCTCTTCCCATAAATTTGCCCTCCCACGTTCTCCCATCTTTGGTGCTACCCCCATGGGCAGCTTTTGTTTTCCTGTTTTACCAACTGTCTCAATGCTCCATCTGGCCTTTGTTGTGTAGGAAGTGAGCTGAGAAGCTGAGACCCTAGAGGGTATGGTTGGACAGAAATGTGGGCTGCACTCAAGTGCAGCCAGTGAGCCTTTCTGAACTTTGTGCTATCTTGGGGTTGTTCTGTATCTTACGAGGACTGTATTGTAGTTCTTTGGAGATGCCTTGTGTGTCCTTGGTTAAGGCTTATTGGTTTTGGTGAGTACCTTGAAAAAGTACTTTTGGTTTAAAAGAAAAAAAAAGGTCAAAAGCCAGAAAGACTGGCTGTTTGTCCTGACTGAAAATGAAGCGATTTGAAAATAATTTTTTAAAAGAGCTCTGTGGTCAGAAGTCAGCTTAATTAAAAGCTGATATTCAGGCTATAATTTTTTATAAGGCCTTTCTGATTTTTCTCTTTTGGATCCTGTTTCTGAGGTTTTTTTTTTTTTTTTTTTTTTTTTTTAGTTGACTGAAACCCCTTTTTAATTATGTGCTTGGTCCCTCTGTTCACTTACTTTCTTGTTGGTATAATTTTTACTGAAGAAAAAAAAATGTAGAACTTCACTGGCCTTTTGGAAAGCTTAAATCTTTCCCTGTGCTTTGAGATGTAAATTTGCTACCTTGTTCTCCAAAGCTCAGTGAGGGCTTCAGCCATGTGAGACTTTAACTTGTTCCATTTACAAAGGCACAGTTTGAATCCAACTGTCCTTTAAACTAGGGAGTTTTACCTGTCTCAAGGCTAAATTTCAAAATCAAAGCTATAAAGTCTTTGTCTGTAGTTTTATGTATACCTGTGTACATGTCTATTTGTATATTGTCTACATCGGGGTCCCCAACTCCTGGGCCATTCCAACTTGGCTTTCTCTTCGACACTTTCCCAAAAGTGTCCTTTCTAAGGTCACCAAATAACCTCCACTTCAGCAAACCCAGTGGACATTTAGGTTACTTTGACCTCTTGGACTCGCTCTACAGAACTGACCATGTCTGCCTTTGACACTGAAAACACTTTTTTCTCTGCTTTTGGTTTCTGTGACATTACAACCTCTTGAACTTCTCGCCTTTTCGGCCACTCCTCAGTGATATAGGACTTGTTAGCTCTTCTTCCATCTAAAGTGTTGGCCTTCCTCAGGGCTTAGGTTAGAGGTCTCTTCTCTTTCCAGCTCTTCTTCTCTTACTCCTTTCTTTTAAGGTCTTTGAAGGTCCTTTGTGGTCTTCTGTATCGTCTCTGTGCCAATGATCAAATTTATATCTTTAATTCAAGCTTCAAAATCCAATCATCTGCTTGATTTCTCCCTGGGACATCTCAAAGCATCTCAAACTTAACTTTCTCCAACCCAAAGTCTTCATCTTTGCCCCATACCCACCCTTTTCCTCATAGCTAAATCTGCTCCCTCATCTCCTAGTTTTCTCATTTCAAAAAAAGTTTTTCCATCCACTCCATTACTGAAGCCAAAAACCTGAGCGCCATCCTTGACACCTCCCACTCTTCCCTTTAAGGTCCTGTTGACTCTACTTCCTAAATGCATTCTGGTTGTGATTGCTCCTATTCCATTTCAACCCTCAGGTCCCAGTCACTACCATTTCTTACCCAAACTACTGCAATAGCCTTAATTGTTCCCCATTTTTACTCCTGCTGTCCCCCACCCCAAATAACAGCCAGAGTAAACTTTTGTGAACACAAAAGGGATCCTGTCAATTCCCTTTAGTGACATTTCCTTGCACTTAAAATCCAAAACAGCTAACCAGGGCAGTGTCATGGTTAATTTCTGTCAACTTGGCTAAGAAATGGTGCCCAGTTGTTTGGTCAGACACTAGTCACTAGTCTAGATTTTGCTGTGAAAGTATTTTTTAGATGTGATTAACATTTACAATCAATTAACTTCAAGTAAAACAGATTATCCTCCATGACGTGGATGGGCCTCATCCAATTAGTTGAAGGTCTTCAGAGTAAGGACTGAGGTTTCCTAAAGGAGAAGAAATTCTGCTTCAAACATAACATGGAAATTCTGCCTGAGTTTCCAGTCTTCTGGCCTGCCCTGCAGGTTTTAGATTTTCCAGGCCCCTGAGTGTGTGGGCCAATTCCTTAGAATAAATCTATCTATATGTATTTCTTATTGGTTTTGTTTCTCCAAAGAAACCTAATACAGCAGCAAGACCCTGCATGTCCTGTCCCTGCCTGCTTCTCCTTAATCCTTTCACATGACTCTGCTTTGCTCACTATAATCCTGCTATAATCGTCTTCTTTTTTCCCGGAACAGACAAGTTATTTATTGCCTCGAGACCTTTGTATTTGCTATTTCATCCGTTAGGAATTTTCTCCCTTGCTCAACATTTCTTTCCTCCTCTCTCTCTCTTTTTACATTTTCTAATACAAAAGAGCATGTATAATATTTATGTATAGTTTAAGTAGAATAAGAAGAAAAACATTCAAATATCAACCATCTACCAAGACTTTTCTTGGATAACTATTATTCATCCCACCAGATACCAACTGGAATATCACTTCTTCACAAAGGCTTTCCTCAACCCCAGTATCTAAATTGTATTGTTCCGGTTGTTTTTTTCTCACAATTCTTTGCTCTTTTCCTTCATAGCTTTTATCAAAATTTTAAATTATTTATTCATATGGGCTTATTTGTTTAATATCCAGCTCCCTTGCTAGACTGAAAAGGAAAGACCATGTCTGCCTGGCTTACCACTATATCCTTAATGTCAGGCACTCAATAAATAATAAATTAAATACAGTGTTCTAATTATTTCCTTAAAAATTTTAACCATTCAAATAATATAAGAATATGATGACATTATAAAGACTCAAATATATAAAATTATATAAAGATATAACTCCCTTCAACACTCTATCCCCCTACCCAAATGCATATCTCATTTCCTTTTCAAAGATCACTAGGAAGAGTTTCTTAATCTTTTTTAGTACAATTGCATGCATACATGAATACACAGACACAGACACACATACATTTACAGATGTAAACTGGGCCATGCTTATGAAGTGATCCATCGTCTTCTTTTTTACTTGTCAGCATGTTCTGGAGATCGTTCCACAATAGTGCATATAGATCTACCTAATTCTTCTAAACTGCAGCTGAGCCTTCTATTTTATGGATGTGCCATTGCCCTAATTTTAAAGAATTCCCATAGCTTCCACTATCTTACTCTAGCTAAATTTTATATTTAGTATTCCTGTTCTGGTATCTTAAGGGAAAAAAATCAGTATTTGGTCATTAGTATTGATTTCAGGGCAATTTGCTTGAAAAATTTTTCTTTAAAATATGCTTTTCTGAACTTCTTTTCTGTTACATTCATGTAAGATAGCGTCAACACAACTTGCTTCAATGAGCAGAAATAAAATGAAAAGACACAGTCTCGGGTTCAGGAACTTTCAGATAAAATAGCACAAATCAGAGTTGCTTTCACCATGCCATAAAGTAGCCAGCTTCATAAAGATCCAGTATCTTTCTTCCTTTCTGAGATAATGAATTTAGATAGGTATCAGAGATTCCTACGTGATAAGTAGCTTTTTCACACATTTGTGTCAGCCAGTCCTCAGTCTATGAACAAGTCATGGAGGGCGCAGGTATCATTCTGACATAAGAAGTCTCAAAGAAGTTAGAGAACCCAAAGGTTGTCTTCTGACATCTTAATGCTATTAGTTCTATAACTCTAGTTAAACTGAAATTCTGTTGGCTGAAAAGTTTAACTATTTTCTATGCCAGTTTTGTGGTTCTAACCTCCAGATCTGTCAAGCATCTATTGTGCTGAGGCTTGTAAAAGTAGATGCAGTTGGCAAAACTCTACTCTGACAAGTTTTACCATTTAACCAAAACTGTAGCTAGACACTTTCAGCAAAGTAGAACAATGCAATGGCTAAATTTACATGTATATAATGACCATTCTTTTAAAACTATTTTAAATGGCATGATTTTTCTGACAACAGTGAGATACAAGTAGTAACAAAATGAAAAACTATGGAAGAATTTTGGATTCTATGTTTGAGACGTTGTTATTCAAGGAGAATAATATCTTAGTCATCTTAGTATGGCTAATTATAAATCTACTAGGATACTTCTGGCTCCAAATTAGTATCCTTCATAAACCCATGATAGTCAAGGTAATAGTAAGATCAGAGGCTAAAGTCAGATGTTGGATTTAAACCTTGGTTCTACCAATTTCTAACTATGCAATCTTGAGCGATTTGCTTAATTTCTCAGTTGCTTCATCTCTAAAATGAAGATTAAAAACAACAATACCTACTTTTCTGAGGAATTATGAAAATGTAAATAAAATGCTTACCACAATGCCTGTCATGTAATAAATGCCCAATAAACAGAAGCTATTTCTTCTTATTATTTAAATTGTTGTTAGAATGCATGATGTATGCAGAAAAAAAGGAGATTAGAGAGAAGAATAAGAAGAACTCTAGATAAATGTGCCATTAAAGCTATCATATCATGGTGTTTAAATTATATATGTCTTTAGGAAGAAGGCTAAAAGATAAAAGTATTAATAATGATAACAATAATTTGTTAAGAGATAGGCAATATAAAAAAAAGTAAATTGTGGCATCAAAAATTAAAAATGAAGGAGGAGGAAGGGAATTAATGTATATAGGTGTTTGCTTTTTGTTTGTTTCTTTTCTTTTTTTGTGATCAAAATTAAGTAGGTATTAGTTTTAAATACTTGTTATAACTATAGGATTTTCTTTATGAACCTCATGGTAACTACAAAGTAAAAACCTCTGATACACTAAAAATAAAAATCAGTGAATTAAAACATACTATGAAAGAAAAATCACTTAAACACAAAAAAGACAGTAGGAAGAAAGAAAGAGAAGAGTTACAAAACAACTAAAAAGCAGGTAACAAAATGGCAGTTGTAAGTTACCTATCAATAACAACATTAAGTATAAATGGACTAAATTCTGCAATTAAAAGATACTGAGTGGCTGAATGAATTAAAAAACAACACTCAATTATATGCTTCCTATAAGAAACTTACTTCACCTATGAAGACACACATATACTGAAAGTGAAGGGATGGAAAAGATATTCTATACAAATAGAAACTAAAAATGAGCAGGAGTAGCTACATTAGATAAAATAGACTTTAAATCAAAAGCTGTAAGAGACAAAAAGGTCATTATATAATTTAAAAGGGGCCAACTCAACAAGATGATATAGCAATAGTAAATACATATGCATACAAAAGAACTCAAATATGAAAAACAAACATTAACGGATCTAAAGAGAGAGATATATTGCAAGACAATAATAGTAGGGGACTTCAACACCTCACTTTCAGCAATGGCAAGATCATTCAGGCAGAAAATCAACAAGAACAACAAAATCAGAGTTAAACCATACTCTAGACCAAAAACAGACACTTGCAGAACATTTCATCCAACTGCTGTAAAACACATTTTTCTTGTTAGCACGTGGAACAGTCTCCAGAACAGACCATATATTAGGCCACAAAACAAGTCTCAACAAATTCAAAAAAGTTGAAATCATATCAAATATCTCTTCTGATGACAACAGAATAAAAATAGAAATCAATAATAAGAGGAACTATGGATACTGTATAAATATGTGGAAATTAAACAGCATTCTCCTGAATGACCAATGAGACAATGAAGACATTTAAAAATGTAAAAATTTTTTGAAACAAATGAAAATGAAAACACAACAATATCAATTCTACTCAAACTATTTCAAAAATTGAAAAGAGGGAATACTTCCAAACTCATTCTGTGAGATCGGCATTGCCCTGATACCAAAAATAGACAAAGGCACAACAAAAAAGAAACTACAAGCCAGTACCTGTGATAAACATAGATGCAAGACTCCTGAACAAAATACTCATAAACTGAATTACACAATACATTAAAAAGATCATGAACTATGATTAACCAATATTCATCCCAGGGATGCATGGATGATTCAACATATTCAACTAAATAAATATACTATACAAATCAACAAAAATCAAGAATAAAAACCATATAATCATTTCAATAGATGCTTAAAAAGCACTTCATAAAATTCAACATCTCTTCATGAAAAATCTCTCCACAAATTGGGTATCAAAGGTACGTCAACCTGAGAAAAGACCATATATGACAAACCCACACATAAAGTTATCTTAAATGGGGAAAAATGAAAGGCTTTCCACTAAGATCTGGAACAAAACAAAAATGCCTACATTCACTACTTTTATTCAACATAGTACTGGAAGTCCTGGCCAGAGCAATTAGGCAAGAGAAAGAAATAAAGGGTAGCCAACTAGAATATGAAAAAATCAAATTAGCCTAGTTCACAGATGGCATAATCTTATATTTAGAATAATCAAACAACTCTTAGAACTGATACACACATTAAGTAAAGTGCATACAAAAGTCAGTAGTATTTCTATACACTAATGACAATCAATCTGAAAAATCAACCAAGAAAGCAATTCATTTAAACAATGAAGTGAAGCAAATCTCTACAAGGAAAACCATAAAATGCTGATTAAAGAAGTTGAAGAGGACATATACAAAAATGGAAAGATGTCCCAAACTCAGAAGATGCTGATTAAAGAAGTTGAAGAGGACACATACAAAAATGGAAAGATGTCCCAAACTTAGAAGAATTAATTTTGTTTAAATAACCATAATTCTATAGAGATCTACAGATTAAGTGCAATTCCTATCAAAATGCCAATTGCATTCTTCACATAAACAGAAACAAGATATTAAAATCTGTATGAAACCTCAAAAGACTGAGAAGAGCAAAAGAAGTCCTGAGCAAAAAGAATTAAAGCTGAAGACATCAATCACACTACCTGACTTAAAAATATATTACAAAGCTATAGTAATGAAAACAGCATGATACTGGCATTTAAAAAAAAAAAAAACCAGACACATAGCCAATGGAATGTAATAGAGAATCCCAAAATAAATCTGCATCTACGACCAACTGATTTTTGACCAAGGTGCCAAGAACATACAAAGGGGAGAGGATAGCCTCTTCAATAAATGGTGCAGAGAAAACTGGATATCCACATGAAGAAGAATGAAATCTGACCCCTATCTTTCATCATATCCAAAAATCAACTCAAAATGGATTAAAAACTTAAATGTAAAATCTGAAACTATAAGCTTCTAGAAGAAAACAGAAGAAACGCTTTAGGACATGAATCTGGGAAAATATTTTACAGAGAAGACCTCAAAAACACAGGCAGTAAAAACAAAAATAGACAAAAAGGGTTACATCAAGCTAAAAAGCTTCTGCACAACAAAGGAAACAAATAACAAAGTGAAGATACTACCTATAGAATGGGAGAAAATATCTGCAAACTATCTACCTGATCAGGGGTGAAAATGCAGAATAGATAAGGAACTCAAGCTACTCAGTAGCAAAACACCAAATAACCCAATTTAAAAAAATGGATAAAAGACCTGAATAGATATTTCTCAAAAGAAGACATACAAACAGGTATATGAAGAAATGCTCAACATCACTAACCATCAGAGAAATACAAACCAAAACCACAATGAAACTTCATCTCACCCCAGTTAGAATGACTATTACCAAAAAAGATAAAAAATAACAAATTTTGGTGAGGATGCAGAGAAAGGGGAACACTTGTACACTGTTGGTGAGAATTTAAAGTTATTTTCCAATTATGGAAAACAGTATGGAATTTCCTCAAAAAGTTAAAAATAGAACTATATGATCCAGCAATCCCACTTATATATAACTTGTGGTTATATATCCCAAAGACATAAATTAGTACATGGAAAAGATATCTGCACTCCCATGTTAATTGTAGCATTATTTATAATAGCCAAGATATGAAATTGACCTAAGTATCCACCAACAAATAAATGGATAAAGAAAATGTGGTATATATATACAATGAAATACTATGTAGCCATTAAACAAAAGAAGAGAATCTTGCCCTTTGTGACAACATGTATGATCCTGGAGGAAAATACGTCAAGTGCAATAAGCCAGGCACAGAAGACAAATATAATGTGTTATCACTCACATGAGGAAGTTAAAATAGCAAATCTTGTGGAGGTAGAGAGTAGACGAGTGGTTACCAGAGGGTGGGAAGGGAAGGTGGGTTGTGGGGACGAAGAGAAGTTGGCTAATGGTTACAAAATACAGTCAGATGGAAGGAATACGTTCTAGTATTAGTACAATAGGAACATTATAGTTAACAATAGTTTATTATGATTTCACAATAGCTAAAAGAACTGTAATGTTTCCAAAACAACGAAAAGATAAGTGAGGTGATGGATATCCCAATTACCTTGATTTGATCATTACACATTGTATACATATATCAAAATATCACATGTACCCCCATAATATGTATGACTATGATATATTAGTTTTTCTTTTTGGAGTTGGAGTCCCACTCTGTTGCCCAGACTGGAGTGCAGTGGCCGCTCCCGGTCACCGCAGCCTCGACCTGCTGGGCTCCGGTGATCCTTCCGCCTCAGCCTTCCAAGTAGCTGGAACTACAGGCGCATGCTACCACGCCCGGCTAATTTTTTTTGATTTATTGTAGAGATGAGGTCTCGCCAAGTTGCCCAGGCGGGTCTCGAACCCTTGGGCTCAGGCAATCCACTCACCTCAGCCTCCCAATGCGCTGGGAGATATATTAGTTAAACGGCTATCATAACAAATATTATAGGAATGAACACAGAGTGAAGTGATTCAAGACAAATAAAAAGTAGAACCAACTGAAAGACCTAAAAAAAAAAAAAATGCTACACAACCAATGTCAAAAGTCAAAAGATAAAGTAGAAAAAAAAATGTTTGACATTACAAAAAGGGTTAATTTTCTTCATATGTAAAGAGAACCTACAAATAAAAGAGACTAACAACTCAATGGAAAATGAACAAAAGACAGAAAAAAAGTTTGTAGAAAATGCAAATGACTCAATTATGAAACTCTACTCATAATAAGAGAAATGTTATTTACAACTACAAGGTATTATTTTTACTTTTCAGACTGGCAAAGTACAATACTTTTTTATTTCCCTAGAAGGACATGTAGGAAACTAGTAGTGGTTATATCCAAGGAAGGTGGGAGGGTATTTTGTCGGCTGAGAGACTGGGTTTGAGGAAGCCTACTTTTCACTAAATAAACCATATGAATTTGTTCTTCTGAAATAAGACAATAATTATAAAAACAGTTCTGCTCTGTCTCTGAAAAGTGGTTATTTAACCCAATTGGACATGAAGTACCTTAATGGGTCCTTTCTATAATCTGTGTGACCTAGCATTTCGCCTAGGAGAATAATATGAAGGAACGATTTGGAGGGAAGCAGAGATACTGCCTTTTATGGAGAGTCCTAGGCTAGGAATAAGTAAAATAAAATGTCCAAGAGTGGACCAAAAATTAAGTGAGTCCTTAATCCTTATCTGAAATTCTGAAATTATGTAAGTACTGAAAGCTCAACGTTTCTCCATGAACTTTTTGGCAGCAACATTTGACATATCTCAAACAAATATGGTCGAAAATCTGACCCGAACTGATATAAGATTACACTCTTATGTTTACTCCATCTAATATGAATAATCATATATTATACTGCACCCACATTGTTTATGCATCATGTTACTTTTTAAAAAATATTTTTATCTTAAGGATGTGGGGTGCAATTCAGGGGCACCATGCATGTTAAAAAGTGAATTCTGAAATATATTTGGCTCTAAGAGTTTTGGATGAGGGAGTGTGGACCTGTATCATTTTCACTCCTGGCTGTCAGTCCTGGGTTAAGTCTTCACATATATTATTATGAGCAGAAAGAAAGTTCTGAAAGTTCTCCCATCCTCTTCTTTATCAGTGCCTGCAAATCAAGGTTCAAGACTTGCCTAAGCTTGCCTATTTTGTTGTTCTCTGGGAATTCTGATAAAAGACTATCATTATGCAAACAATGTCCTTGATCTCAGAGATGTGGATATGGAAAGCAAATTTAGGCAACTTTGATAATTTGTGCAAATAAAAATAACATTAAAACTATAAAAATAAAATGTATTTAAGAAGAATTTCTTTTCTTTCTGTCATTGTAGTAGGAGTTCCACACAGATTTTTAACAAATTACCTCCTGTGCTCCCTATGCTTGTTCTTTCAAGTACTAAAAAACTTACGGTATCTTAATTATTTTATTGCATCTTAGTCATTTTGTGAAATTATGATGTTAGATAATGGCCATTTAACATAAAATGTTCTCTTTTCTACTGAATTGTATCTCCCTACTAATTGTGAATTAAAGCCTAATTTAGTATGGCTGGAAGGCAGCATGACAAGTGAAATTTATAGACCCTAACCTTGATTGTACTAAGAGACAGCATTGGACAGCTTAGAGTCACAGAATGCTACCTGCTAAGCTCCAGTAAGAAAAGCAGTAAGCTGACTGCTGGAGAACACAGTGCAGAAACCAAAACCAGGAGAAACAAGTGCTTACTTTGTAAGTCCTACCAGGCCAAAATAATGCTAGTTACCCCGCTCATTAGTGTGCACTTTAGAAAGTTCAAGGCCCATATGGCTATCTATCCATTCCATTTCATGCTACACATTACTGAAAGCACATTCCATAACATAAATAATTCATCAGTGCATTGTTTGAAATGTAAGATTACAAAACTGAATGGTAGTGTTCTATTTTATGATTGTTTATATTTTCAAAGAGAAAGACCATATGGATAGATGGACTTTATAACCTTTACATGAATCCATTAGGGAGAACAATCCAGCAGACAAGAAACTTCTCCTGCCTCCTACACACACACACACACACACACACCCACACCCACGCGCACGCGCATAATTTCTCTTTGTATGTGCCACAGACCCTTATTTTTCGGTGTAAGTAAAGTCAGGAGTTCAGGGCTGCTTTCCTGGGTCACAATGATCTGAAGTTAAGGTGTTCTGCTTGCCCTCACTGCCACAGTTGAAACTGGGAGACCAGGAATGACTGTGAGCAAGCTGTAACATGAGTTCTGTGGAAGAGACCTGAGATTCTTCTAATTTAACATAGCAGATGACATCTTCCTGCCCTCTGGTCACAAAGAAGGTTGTCGGATGGCAAAATCATGAAACAAGGAGTACTAGTGGATATTAGTGGATATACAGTTCAAGAGCTCACCCTCTTTGTCAATAGGTACAGAGAGCTCCAAGAAGAGTCATTATTTCAGTGGTTGGTCAGGACTGTGAACTCAGGACTGTTGCCCTAATTCCGGATACAGCTGCATGTTTGGGTTAATATATGACCTCAATTAGTATCTCAGATGGAAGTTAGAGATGGGGTAACATCCAGCTTTTTAGGATTGACAAGGTCAATAGTACAAGTGTGTATCCTAGAAAAGGCGCGGGGGGGGGGGGGGGGGGGGGGGGGGGGGGGGCGGGGGGGGCGGCGG
>CAUYQG010054281.1:0-17452 GCA_963574415.1 Tarsius wallacei | reverse complement strand
GGGTGGTCGTGGGTGTTGTGTGTTTTAATGATGTCTCTGCACTCCAGCGTGCGTGACAGAGTAACACCCTCACTAAAAAAAAAAAAAAAAAGACTCGAGAGAGAGAGAGAGAGAGAGATTATCATTCTCATTTTACAGATAATGAGATTTAGACCCACAGAAGTTAAATGCCTGCCCAAGGCCCTGCAGGAGGGCCCTAGGTCTCCCTCACCCTGTCACCTCGTTTCCAGCAGGACTTCCTCTCTGAAAACCTTGGGTTTTTGTTTTCCATGTTATTGAGGTATGATGGACAAATAAAAATTGTCCATATTTATTTATTTCAGGTGTGCAGCTTTATGCTTTGATATACACTGTGAAATAATCACCACGATTAAGCTAGTTAACATATCACCTCACATAGTTACCAGTTTCTTTACCCCTCTCTCCCTCCCTCCTTTCTTTCTGTGGTAAGAACATTTAAGATAGCCAAGATACAGAAATAATCTGAACGTCTGACAAGGAAATGGATATGGAAAATGTGGTGCATGTGTGAGTGTGTGTCATACACATACACACACAATGGAATATTATTTGGCCTTAAAAAAGGAAATCGCCAGGCTTGGTGGCACAAACCTGTGATCCCAGCGCTTTGGGAGGTGGAGGTGAGAGGATTGCCTGAGCCCACAGGTTCGAGACCAACTTGTGCAACATGGCGAGGCCTCATCTCTACAATAAATCAAAAAATTAGCCGGGCGTGGTGGTACATGCCTGTAGTTCCAGTTACACGGAAGGCTGAAACGGAAGGATCACCTGAACCCAGTGGGTTGAGGCTGCGGTGGCCGTGAGCGTTCCACTGCACTCCAACATGGGTAACAGAGTAAGACTCCAACTCAAATAAAAAAGAAGGAAATCGTGCCACTTGCAACCACATCGATGAACTTGGAGGACACTGTGCTAAGTGAAATCAACCAGACACTGAAAGACAAATTTGACATGATCTCACTCATGTGGAATCTAATATAGTCAAGCTCATAGAAGTAGAGGGTAGAAAGGTGGGGCCAGGGGCTGGGAGGAGGGAAAACGGTGATGTTCGCCAAAAGGATACACATTTTCTCTTGATTTTTATTTCTGCCCTCTGCCTTTCTAGTCTCAGGCCAGACGACAGTTGCTGGTAGAGGGAAGGGGGAATGGTTAGGGAAAAACAAGAAGAGGATAAGGACGTGGCCAATAGGGGCTGTAGTTGGGTTTCATTAAAAGGGTGGGTAAGAGGGCTGGGGACAGGTAGGGTGGGACTGGAGGTCAGAGCACTCTGGTTTTCAAACACTGCCAGACAGCTGAATCCACGAGGGCTTGTTGATTATGCGCATTTCTCTCCTCAGCCTTAGACACACTGAGTCAGTCTTGGAAGAGGCCCAGGAATCTCCAGCGGGAAGGTCCCAGGCTCACACCTGGGAACCACAGGCAGGACGGGAGCTGGGCGGTCTGGCCTCCTCTCTTTCTCGCCCCTCCCCCATCCATTATCCTTGCCCATTCCTGATCTTGGTGGAACTGGGACACCAAGTCCCCTTTACATTCAAATTTGACTTTCTTCTTCCTCAAAGTGCCATGGCACCACAGGACTGATGGCCAGGCAGGTCACACAGGCAGAGTGGCCGCTCATGTCCAGCATCTGTCCTGACGGACCGTGATTTGTGCTGTTCAGGCTGTTAGATGTTTCCGCTACCACCCCTTAGCTGTAAGGTCAGAATTGAGATTAAAATCAAATTTTTAAAACCCAAAATTCTGTGACAACCCTGAGGTGATGCAGGGTAGAAAATGTGCACAGGAATCCCTTTCTAAAGCCATCGAGAACCTTGTTCCAGAATGGTCAGCAGTTCCTTCTGGTGTCCTCACTGGAAAACACCTTCCTTCTTTTCTTTGTCCCTATGCGCCCCGGGATTTTTGTCCTTCTGTACTCTTCTTTCCTGGAAACTTAGTTTTGAGTCTTCTTTCTAAATTTTGATGTTGACCTAACAGTTCATCTGTCTGTGAAGACCATGCTTTTCCTCCACACCTACTGGGTCCACGTTGGACACCCCTCTCCTTGCTCTGCCTGTGTCACCTGTGTGATTGTCATGCTTCTCTCATCTGTAAAGTGGTGACACCAGGGCTTATGTCACAGCATTGTCATCAGGAGTAAATGAGAGCAACCAAGGTGTGCTCAGGAAACAGGCGACAGCTGCCATGGTGACAGTGGTCATTTATTGTCAGTTTTACCAGCTCTGGGCTGGGCTCAGATGCAATCTGACCCTTGTCCTTTTCATAGCACCAACATAGGCCCAGCCAGGAGCCCAGATGGGCAGCATGGCCCATGGTAGGCAACACACCTCAAATGTGACACCAGGGAGTGTGGGGGGAGGAAAGGAGTTCCAGTTACCCTCTGCTGTTCCTGAGGGTAGGAGCAGAGGGCAGGGGGAGTTGGAAGATGACAGCCAAGCCCCCTGAAGGACCATTCAGGGACTGGAGGTCACCAGGTGCAATAGGGAGGGACAAAGCACAGCGCCCAGGGCAGGAGGGTAGGGTTAGGAAGGGAGCTCCAGCAGCCATGGGTAAAACTAGGAAGAGCTGGATGTTTGTTTTCTTTTCTTTAAAATGTACATATCACCTCCTAGGAACGTGAATAAAATAGAAAGAGGAGAATAAGGAGCTCTTGGAGTAACAGGAACTGTGTGAATTCAAGGCATCTTATTAGTAAGGTTCTTATTCTAAGAGGTTTGAGCTTTCCATGGCCCCTTCAGGATCCAGCACCACACAATTATTGACTATGAGTATTTGCCGGGGTGATGTATAAACACATTCCAGACACCACTTCCAAACAGCGTGCGGTTCCACCATGCCCACTCACGTGCTTTCCCGTCTCACTCAGGCAGAAAAACATATGTCCAACATGGTGGTAGTAAAGCCCGTTTGTTCTGGTTTAACCCATATATTATCCTGTTGGAAGCCCTCAAACTACCGGAAATGCATGACTTCTTGAAGAAGCTATTCATAGACATAAGAGTTTTCATCAGAAATGGCCACACCAGGCCCAGTTCACACCTATGTGCTAAGTGATAACATTAAATATTTCTATGGCCCTCGCCTACACATGTGTTAGTTGTCTGTGACTGCATTATCTTTGCTTTTTTCATATTGTCTTCTCCTCAAAATGTCAAAGTGCCCTCAGACTATCTCTTACAAGATGCTTGTAACTGCATTTAGGTCCACCCAGATAATCCAGGATAATCTCCCAATCTCAAGATCCTTAATCAAACCTGCAAAGATGCTATCTCCATCTAAGGTAACATTCATAGGTTCCAGGGATTAGGGACACAGACATCTTCTGGGGAACCATTTTTCAGCTTACTACAACATCTATTATCTGATATAATTTTCAGCAAATTAGTGAGTTTAGCAGGACATATAATGTAATTCCTGCATCCCATTACAGAGATGAGGAAACCGAGGCTTTAAGGGGGCAAGTGAATCATTTCAGGTCAACCAGCCTGTGACAAACAGAGCTGGGCCTCATACTTGGGAATTTTGAGACTGGGTACCCTGCACTTTGCTTTTTAAATTTTAATGCGTATCAGAATTACCTGGGGAGCTTGTTAAAAATGCAGATTTCCAAGCTACCCAGTCTACTGAACAGACTCCCTGGGGGTAGGGCTTAGGTATCTGCATTCTTAAGCGTCCCCCTACATTCTGGGGCAGGGGATCTAGAGACCCCATGTCCTTTGCCCAGGGCAAGATGGCCTAGTAACTATGGGAATATCCTGAGATGGACTGGGAGGAGGAAAGCCCTTGCAGCACCTTGGGAAAGCTAGGGTATATTCTTGGTAACAGAGGTCAGTCAAGGCTGGACAGATTGATACCACCTCCTTTGAAGGGGAGAGCTGGGGTAGCTTGGGTTTGAACTAAGGGTAACACGACTCCCTCTCTAGAAGACACGGTCTTCCCTCTGCGTCCCAGGACTACCTGGGAGGCTGCAGCCTCAAAGCTCAGGCTATGGGCCATTCTGTTTCCTTGTTCTGCCAGGACTCTTGATCTTTTACAGGGTCTAGTTAGACTGCCCTTAATGCCAGTTCTGAACCAACCATGCAGAGAGCATGTGTAACAGGGCCATCTAATAAAACAAGCACCTTTTGGTATCAGGACCTCTGGGGATCCTTAGGAATCCTTGGCTTGATAGCTTGAAAGGACAAGCTTGCCCTCCCTGAGTTTGAAAGTGTGAAAGCACAAACACACCAATCCAGTTAAATAACCTGGTCAGGGAATGCTGGCATGTGATAGTCCTGAAGGGACAGGAACTTCTGGGGGTTGATAAGAGGGGGCCAAACTGGACATTTTGGTGATCCTGGCTCAGAGACTCTGATGGGGTGCTTCACAGGGCCCTGGTCAAAGGACCACATTCACTGTGGAAGTCTACCTGGGAAGTGTGCCAACACCTGGCTGAGGTGAGATTGGGATTGGGGCTCATAATGAATCAAGGCCTTTTCTCCATCTTACAAGAGGCTGTGTCGTGTCATGATTATGAGAAGGTGTTTGGAGTCAGACTGCATATTTGGATCTCAACTCCTCCACTTATTAGTAGGGTGATCTGGGACAAGTTACGTAAGCTCCTTGTTGCCCCGTCTGTAAAATAGGGGTGATATAAGCACTTACCTTGCAGGCTTGGTATGGCCAGAACTCTCCCTGTCCTGCCAATCACAGTTAATAGCTGTCGTCTCATGTTTTCCCCAGTGCATTTCTGGCTCGCTGTGAGTTTTCAGTGGGCCCATTTACCTGGGTGACTGGTCACTATTTTTTTTTTGAGTTGGAGTCTCACTCTGTCACCCAGGCTGAAGTGCAGTGGCACGCACGCTCATGGCCACCTCAGCATTGACCTGCTGGGCTCAAAGTAGCCCTAGCCTCAGCCTTCAAAGTAGCTGGAACAACAGGCGTGTACTACCACGCCAGGCTAATTTTCGATTTATTGTAGAGATGAGGTCTCACCAAGTTGCCGGGGCTGGTCTTGAGCTCTCGGGCTCAGGCAATCCACCTTAGCCTCCCAAAGTGCTGGGATTACAGGCTGAGCCACCGAGCCTGGTCCACTGTTTTTTTAAATTCACAGATACAGCAGGAACTTCTTGTCAGCTTCACCCCTACTGCTAATAATGTATACTTTACAAACTGATTTTATTAAAATGCTAGTTGCCTAATGCACAAGATTATGAAATAATAAAGTAGGTTTTTTTTTTTTTTTTTTTTAAGATACAGTAATGGTAAGAAAGGTCTCCATAGCAACAAACTGAGAAGTCTGACCATGTGACATTTCAAAGGCCAGGGACCCTGCTTGGACCATCCTTTTAAGATCAGTTTCATAC
Organism: Tarsius wallacei; assembly: GCA_963574415.1. Classification (NCBI taxonomy): domain Eukaryota; kingdom Metazoa; phylum Chordata; class Mammalia; order Primates; family Tarsiidae; genus Tarsius; species Tarsius wallacei. The sequence continues at coordinate 12,089 of CAUYQG010054281.1, read as the reverse complement.
ACAGCAAAGGGTGCTAAGCTTGCGGGAGCAGATCACCCACCCTCCAGGACAGGCAGGCAGGAGACACAGTTGTGTGGAAACTGAGGGTTACCAAGGGTCTGTGAAGAGAAAGCTAGCTCTGAAGACTGGCAGTGAGGAAAGCTGAGCTGGCCAGCCTTTGACCCCAGCAGAGTCTCTCCCTGCAGAAGCTAGCCTTTCCCTCTTCTACTGATGGACATTCGGGGTCACACAACTTCCTTCTGTCAACAACGGAACTATAGTTAAAAATACTGGGCATAGCTAGAACCCCAACTGTCTTGCAGCTTGAGGACTACAGCCCTCTTGGCTGTGTTTACCTACACGAGGAGAAATGGGAATTGTTTTGTTGCTTCACCAAGGCAAATCCCAGTTGGAGAGCAGATCCTGCAAGCCACATGGACTTGACTTTAACACCTCCAGCCCCCTTCTCCTCACTGCCCTTGTTTATAACAACTCCCTAGTGCAGTCTGTGCCAGAGAAACAGTCCCACTGTAATGCGACCACGTCCTGCAAGCCCTCTGACTACCAGCCAAGGCACAGTAATTCCCTAGATCCATGATATACACTCCTGTCTACCCACATAACGCCGTCCCTTCTTCAAGACTCTTTGTCAAATTGGCTATGGTTTTAATGACTCCTAGGAAAGAAAGTCTAGTTCTTGCTGCCCCCCAAAAGCCATCCCTTCTGGCCTCGAGCAGCCCCCCGTGCTGGCCCCCAAGGCCTGCACTCAGGAAGCACAGATCTCAAAAGCACCAGCTGCCTCTGCTCTCAGATCCTGTCCCCATCTGGTGGTCAGCCCCGTGCTTTGAGCTATTTCCCTGGCCCTGCAGGACTGCCCTTGTCTGACTTCATGGAACCCTCCTCCAGCCTGCTAGCCCCCAGCAGTGCTGATTTCTGGACCGGTGCTAGAGACTGGAGCATTTCTAGGCTTTGGATGACAGCACAAACCACAAGAGGTGATGGAATTGTCCAGGGGGTGCATATTGAATGAGAAGAGGGTAGAGCACAGAGCCTTGGTGACCACAGACATTTCAAGGGTATGTGGAAGAACAGAATCATTGAAGGAAACTGTCTCAGTTTCCTGTGGTATCTGTAACAAATTACCACAATTTAATGGCTTAACGCAACACACATTTGTTATCTCACAGTCTAAAATGGGTCAGCAGGGCTGCATTCCTTCTGGTAGCTACTGGGGAGAATCCGTTTCCTTGTCTTTTCCAGCTTCCAGAAGCTGCCTACATCCTTAGGCTCACGGCCCCTTCCTCCATCTTCAAAGCCAGCCACAAGCATCTTCCAATCTTTCTATCTTCTTCCATAATCATGTCCCCTTATGTATCCAGGAAGGCCTGGATTATCCAGGATCATCTCCCCATCTCAAGATCCTATATTTGATCACATCTGCAAGGTCCCTTTTGTCATGCAAGGTAGCATTCACAGGGTCTATGGACTAGGACTTGGACATCTTTGGGTGAGTAGGGGAACATTATTCAGCTGACTACAAACACTAAGCAGGGTGAGCCAGGTGGGAAGAGTTGGGATGACAGGGCCATGGAAGTCAAGGAAGGAGGAAGAAGACTGCAATCCACAGGGAGAAAAATGCCACCAAAGGACACAAACATCAACTGCAAAGACAAAAATGTACTTTTGAAATAGAGAGGGGTGGCTGGCACCACCCTAAGCCAGGATCACACTTAGCATCCATAAAAGGGGGACACAGGCGTTTATGCCTCCTGTTGTGATCCTCAGTGCAGTACCCTGCACCTGTCATGAAGTATTATGGCCACAAGTAGTTACTTGCTTCCAATCAAACCTTCAGATCTAATTCCAGTTTGCGGAAGAACAATAGACAGGAGAGTAAGATAAATGACACGGCAGGAAATCATCAGACAAATCCAGAATGTAGGGCATTCTACAAAGCAACTGACCTGCCCTCTTCAAAAAGTCAATGTCACGAGGGAAAAAAAAAGGTTGGGAAGCTAGTCAAGAGAGGTAAGAAACAGAAAACAAAGTAAATGCACAATCTTTATTAGATCTTGATTTGGAAAAGGACAGCAATAAAGGGACAATTAGGGAAATCTGAATTTGGACCGCACATTAAAATAGTATCAGGAAATAATTGTTGATCTTGGCAGGTGATCCGATGGTATTTTGTGGTTATTTATACACAAGCATGTGGGGTTTTTTCTTGTTTATTAATTAATTCGTTTCTACACTGAAAGGGACTTGAACTTGTGTTTAGATTGAGGGAAGGAACCAGAGCAAGGGAAAGGGTGGAGATGAGGAGAGGGAAGGAAGGAATGACATAGGGAGGCCTCTGAGGGACTGGGCACCCTTGGAGAGAAAGAAGATGGATGCAGGAAGTGGAGGGAGCCCCTGGGACAGCCCTTATTTCCTCAGTGGGAGAAGAAGGCAAAGCCATCTCTGAGACTGTAGAAGCAGACTTGGGAGGGCTTGAGAAAATGGAAGGTTTGTCATGAGGCTGTGGAGAGAGAGGCAGTCGAAGAATGGACTAAGGAGCTGCCCCCAAAATCCCAGTGAAATTATAACCGTTATTTGTAGCAGCCTTGACCCACAGGTTGTATAGTTTTCTGAGGTAGGGGCACTCGGGTGGAGAAGGCAGGGTGGCTGTGCAGGACCCAAGAGGGTAAGGCATGGGGATAAAGAGCATGGTCCTGTTGGGTCCAGGAGGGTGGCAGAGGAAGGGCACCTCAGTGGGAGGGAGCTGAAGGGTAGAGAGAAAGGAGGTGGTCCCGGCAGATGAGATCTTGCCGAGATACGAAGGAGCAAGGGAACAAGACAGAGAGGGATAGAGGCTTGCACAGCCTGTTTACAAGAAGAAACATCTCCAGGATCCCTGATTTCTCTCACATGCTGTAGGCAAGCCACCCTCTCCAGTACCAGCTAAGTGACTTGCTTTTGCACCAGCCTCAGAGTGTGCTGGATTTGAAGTTGTGGCACAGTAAAAGCACAAACGCCTATATGCCATTGACTTTGGTCACTCAGAGCTGAAAGTGCAATTTTTAAAACATTGAGATAAAATTCACATAACATAAAATTAACCATTTTAAGGTGCTCAACTTAGTGGCATTTGACATATTCACAATGTTTTATAACCAAAACGTTTTCACCACCCCCCTCAAAAAGCCCTATACCCATGAAGCAGTTGCTCTCCATTTCTCTCTCCCTGATTCCCTGGCAAATACGAATCTATTTTCTGTCCCTATGGATTTATCTATTTGGAATATTCCATATAAATAGAATCATAGAATAAGTGATCTTTGGGATTGTTTCTACCTTTTGACTATTGTATATAGTGTTTCTATGAACATTTGTATACAAGTATTTGAGTACTTGTTTTCAATTAACTTGGGGTATACCTGAGGAGTTTCTGGATCATATGATAATTCTGTATGTTTAACTTTTTGAGGAACCACCAAGCTGTTTTCCATAGGGATCGTACCATTTTACATTTCTATCAGCAATGAACATGGGTTCCAGTTTCTATAAATCCTTGCCAACACTTGTCATCTTCTGCACACGTGTGTGTTTTAAATAGCCATCCTAGTGGGTGTGAAGTAGTATCTTATTGCAGTTCTGGTTGGTATTTCCTTAATGATTAGTGATATTAAGTATCTTTTTAATGTGCTTGTTGGCCATTTGTATATCATTTTTGGAGAAATATCTAATAAAGTCCTTTGTCCACTTTTAGTTGAGTTGCCTTTTTGTTTTTGAGATTTTTTTTGTTTTTGTTTTTTTGAGAAAGCAGGATTTATTGAGAAGACAGAAAAGCTCCCACAGCAGGAGGGGACCCAAGGGGATTGCCCTGTTGTTGAGCTTTAAGAATTTTTTGTATATTCTAGTTACTGGACTCTTGTCAGATATATGATTGATAAATATTTTATTCCATTCAGTGGTTTGTCTTTTTATTTTCTTTCTTTTTAAAAATTAAACCTTGAAACATTTTATTTATTTATTTATTTATTTTAAAGATGTGGGGTACAATTCAGGATTAGGTATATAAGTGGTCATTGTACAGGTAAAGTTTGGGCCTCCCTTTGGTCCCCACTTTGCCTGGTATGAGATCGGGTACCCCTATTGATGTTGTGCCCCCCTCCCCTACCCGGTAATATCCTGCTACTGCCAATCCCTTTCTTATAGTATTATGGTAAATGTTCAGGGTCCGCTTTTGAGTGAGAACATGTGGTACTCTGTTCTTTGTTTCTGTGATCGATCACGGAGTATGATAGACTCTAGATCCATCCACGTTGCTGCAAAGTCCATATATTTGTTCTTCTTAATGGCTGCATATTATTCCATTGTGTATATGTACCACATTTTTTTTTCAGTTTAAAATGTTTATTCTGAAAGATAGCACTATAACTTTTATAGACTCAAATACTGATATGGTTATTCAAAATCAAATTTGCAGAATATCTAGAAAATAGGTTGAACTGGAACCTATGCACCATTTTATAAAATTTATGAGCAACATTTTTTAAAGACATAGAAGGCTATTATTTTAATATAAATTAGGGGCTTTAGAAATCATCTCCCATTAGTGCTTTCAACTGTCACATGACCATAAACAGAGACCTAAATAACTGTAAATGATCACAAATACTACTTGAGCAGAAATCCTCATGTGTCAGTACTTTTAATGTTATGTACAACAAATTAAAGTAAAAAGACGACTATGAACAAGACGTAGCCCTCGTTCCATGAAGAGCGCACCGTGTTACAGTAAACCAAGTTTATATTCCACCATCATGTGTGGTTCTCCCATTACTTCACTTTGTGACGGATCATTAAGAATATCTTTAAATCCAATCATCTCATCATTACCCTTCAAGATATCCAGTGAAAGATTTGAGCTTGAAAGAAATGGAAGACGCTGAACCTGCTGCACTGCCTTGAATTCCATTTGTAACTTCAGTGGAGCAAATAGACCTTGAATGTTTCTCAGTGTGGAAAAATTCATTTTATCTTGGTCGAGTTGGAAATTTTTTTCTGATGATTCAAGAGGATGACTAGGCAGAAGTTCATTTTTCACACATGAAAAACCTTTCCGAAGAAGATCATGACTTTCAAAAGGTCCACTTGCTGAAAGTTCAGTAACTGGAATACTGTCCTTCAGCTGAGATCCAAGTCCTCTGGAGTTCATCTTCTGCCGCTCTGCGAACAGCCCTCAGCCAGGTTACCGTCAGCCGACCCCGCCGCTCCCCATATGTTTTTTTATCCAGTCCAGTTTCAGTGGGCAGCATGGTTGGTTCCGTGTTTTTGCTATTGCAAATAGTACTGCAGTCTTTTTATTTTCTTTATTGTATACTTTAATGTATAAAAGTTTTAAATTTTGATGAAATCCAATTTATCTAAGTTTTTCTTTAGTTGCTTTGATTTTGATGCCATATCTAAGAGTACATTGCCAAATCTAAGATCATGAAGATTTACCCCTATAGTTTCTTCTAAGAGTTTAATAGTTTTAGCTCTTATATTTAGGCCTTTGATCTATTTTCAGTTAATTTTTTTTGGAGTTAGGGTCTTGCTCTGTTGTCCAGGCTGGAGTGCAATTGCATGATCATGGCTCATTGCAGCCTCGACATCCTAGACTCAGGCAATCCTCCCACCTCAGCTTCCCAAGTAGCTGGGAGGCACACACCACCATGCCCGACTAATGCTTTTCATTTTTTGTAGAAACGGGGTCTTGCTTTGTTGCCCAGGCTGGTCTCAAACTCCTGTGCTCAAGCAATCCTCCTGCCTTGGCCTCCCAAAGTGCTGGGATTACAGACTTAAGCCAACACACCTAGTCTATCTTGAGTTAATTTTTGTATATGGTGTGAGGTAGGGGTGAAAGTACAAACTTTAAATCCACAAATCTTCTTAATATTTTACTATTTGTATACACTAGGCTAATAGATTGTTTATATAAAGGATCTTGGCATTATCAGATTTAATATTTTTAGTTTATCATTAGAAAAAACGGAGAGGAGGGAAGGAAGAGTGACGGAAGGAAGGAAGGAAGGAGGGAAGGAAGGAAGGAATCTAGTACAGGTTTAAGACTGTAGTGGGTCAGTGGTTCCCAAATCTGGCTAACAGTGCCACATAAGAAGCTAAAATATATAGACTCCTAGGTCTCTCCCTCCAGAGATGTGAGTCTGGTTGATATCTGTGGATCTGTAGGTTTCCAAAGCTCTCCAGAAGACTCAATTATAGACCAGGTTTGGGGACCCTGAAGGTGGTAGAGTTTTCTGAAGAGACACTCTACAGAGGGGGAAATCTGTCCCAAGCCAATTTAGGCAGCAAAGCCAAGTCTGAGAGAAAAGCTACAGGGAGGCAGAGTTGGCTCAGGGTGAGGCTTTTTCTCAACGTTCCACCCATAAGGCCTCGGGTTGCCTTGTGATCGAACGAGCCCGATTGCAAGGCTGGGTGCTATGCTTCAGGTTCCAGGGAGAGGACTCCACAGTGGGGGGCCTGGTGAGGGGCCTCTGACCTTGCCAACTCTGATTCTAGGGAAAACAGACAAACAGGGGCTGAATAAATGCTGTCTAAACTAAATGCTCTAGTTGTGTAAGCACAGATTTCTCTGGGCCTCCATTTTCAGGCAGAGAAATTCAGCAAAAGGAAGGGTTTGATGGGCTCAGTCTTGTCTTTTTCTTTCCTTTTCTCTTTCTTCTTTTCCCTCCTTCTCTTTCTTTTGATTTCCTAGTAGCAAAACCATTAATCCAAATAAAATGCTGCTAACTTCCATACACATCATTAAAAGGAGCTGGCTGCTGGATGACACATGAATAAAGGGCCCAGAGCCTTTTATTTTTCCTCTCTCAGTTCTCCTGTGCCCCAACAAAGCCCTGAATTCCTCTGAAAACCAGTTTGAAACTCCCAGGTTAGACTCTCTAAGATGATGTCAAGACCAGGTCTTGCTGGTCTTACTTGTATGCTGGCAGGTGTAAAATGATGACGAGTAAAAGAACGCTTTTTTAAGGAAGGCTGGAGAATGTCCCGGCCTTAGAGAGCTGGAAAGAGCGTCCAGATAGGGGCAACACTAGGAAGTGCTGCCTCCCAAGGTAGACTCTGCATCTATTGCAAATATTTGACTGAACTTACTTGCGATAGCCTGTTCTTATCTAATCTTCATTGTCTGTATGCAGCAATCATTAGTTGACTTGTTCTCGGAATGATGCAATGACTTCCTGTGTGGGGAATTTGCAGGACACTAAATTTTCGAGGCTGTAGCTAACAAAACACCCACCCTGGGCTAGGATCTGCTGTGGGGAAAGCTAGCACTGGTGGCCACCTACTCCTGTGGCCCCCACATATACACGATGGTTGCTTTATTTTTCCTTCAGATGTTCTCTTCTAGACTGTAGTTATCTTACACAAGACAACTAAAATGGTATCTGAAGATGTTGCCAGGGCAACCTGACAAAGGACTTTCTCCTCAGCTACTGTAGATGTAATCTATCAAAGGCAGCTGGTTCACAGAGAGAGGAAAAAGAAAGTTGCTTCTCTTGGTCCTTGGAAGGAAAGTTGGAAGACTCTCTTCTGGTTACATCAGCTTACGTAGAACAGAAAAGCAGTTCTGACCTGTGCAATAAAAATTCAGATTGGGAATACCAAGGGGGCAAACCTTAAACTTTTCTTTTGTGATATCTGTAGACAGATAAAGGCATCAACCAAAACCTGTGAAATAATAGCTACTAAGGTACTTGAAGACCTGGAGCTGAAAATATTCCCTGACGGGGAGGGAACAGAAGAGAGGGCAAGAAATTAAAGGAAGCAACCAGAACATTCGAGCGTGTGTAGTTACACACATGAAGCCGGGAGTTCATGACACATGTGAAAGCCCTTCTCTCAAAATCACGATCGCAGCCACTTGTACTGAGACTGGCATTAGAGTGCTTGGAGAATGCTCATGGTATCAATGAAAAGACTAGGGCCCATAAAAGGTAACCTGCTCGAGGTTTCACAGCTAGGGAAGGGCAGAACTAAGCCAGAAGCCCTGCTTCCTGCTTCCCCACGGTCTTTCCACTGATCCGGTGCCTTTGTCCTGTGGAATCAGTCTACTCAATCTTTGAAAGAGGCATAACCTGGACCAGCTTTCAAAGCATGGCCCATGGACTACTGAGTTGTGAGAGCCCCGGCCACCCCCTGCCCTCAAAGAAATGGCTCTGTTTCAATCTATTTTTATGCCTCTTGGGGGCCCTACCTAAAATTATTTAAGGGAAAAATCTGATAGTACAAAAAGCTTGAAGATAAATACATTAGATGGCATTGATGGTCACACAGCCTTGTAATATACAAACCACCAGGCTTTAAAATTGTAGACTTGAAAATGATGAATTTTATTTTTAAGAATTATTTTATTATATATTTATATAAATTATAATACATACACTAAATGATATTTATTTAAATTAAAAAATGAAACACCTCTTTGTTTACACAAGGGGACACTAAAACAAGCAGTGTGTTGTACTTAGGGTCAGGGACCAAATAGGAACGGAACATAAGGACATTGACCCAGAGGCCTCCACTCCCCCGCATCCACCCCAGGATCCCAGCTGGGCCACTTCTTACCGAGTTGGTGCCGAGGATCTGCAGGTTGGGCTTCTCGGACTCCAGCAGCTTGGCCACCATCTTGAGGAAACTCTCCACGAAGAGGTTGATGCTCTGGCAGTGGCAGGCCATGAGCAGCTGGTCTAGCGCCTCCATGGCAATGCACACATACCTAGAGAAAGCAGCACATAGCCGTCACTGGCGGCATCCCTTCTTCCCCGCCGCCTGACAGGGACACGTGTGGTGTTAGTGTGCTGACCTCATGGGCAGCATCTGGGGCATGAGGCTTCTCCAGAAGCTGCCAATGTCTGGGCCGCCATTCCAACAAGTGTCTACGCCTGTCCAGAAATGAGAATCAGAATGAATGAGAGCTTGGGGGTGGGGGGTGAGTCTAAGGACCGATGCATCCAGCCCTAATTTTACAGATTGAGAACAGGAGGTCTGAGGAGATATACCTCTTCAAGAGTAAACACAAGCATTAAGGATTGGTGCCCAGAAGAGCACATTCTGAATCAGAACTCTGTGAGAGTGGAGAATTACTCAAACCAAGTCAGTAAGTGTTTGTTGAGTGTCCACTGAGGACAGGGGTGTGAGGATGAGGAAGACAGTCCTTCAATTTAAGGAGCCGAGAGGCAGATGGATGAGATAAATACACAGATATTTTCCTTTAAAGGGAAAATACCACAAGGAAATCACACATGACATCTCACAAAGATGGAGAGAGATGGCTTAAGTTGGAAGTCAAGAACTTTATGAAGAATCTGAGATGAGCCTGAGGACCAGCCAACTGTCAGGATTAAGGAATAGAAAATTTATGGCCGGGCGTGGTGGTTCACATCCGTAATCCCAGCACTTTGACTGAGGCGAGAGGATTGCCTGAGGCCAGGAGTTCGAAATTGACCTGGGCAACATGGTGAGACCTCATCTCTACAATAAATAAATAAATTAGCTGGGTGTGGTAGCATGCACCTGTGGTTCCAGCTACGTGGAATGCTGAGGCAGAAGGATCACCTGAGCCCAGGAGGTCAAGGCTGTGGCAGCTGTGACTGTGCCACTGCACTCCACCTGGGCAAAAGAGTGAGACTCTGACTCAAAAAACAAAAACAAAATAAAGGGATTGAAAATTTGCAAGTTTTGTATTTGAAAACCTTAGAAATTCTATGATAATGAAGTGCTGCACAAACAACCCAGCTAATAGCATTACCACATTTGGGTGATACTCCCTACCCAGGGGGCAGCAAAGACAAGACAGACACAGGATAGACTTTTTTCTCCTTATGAAGAAGGTGCTCTGTAGGAACTCTAAGTCCATAAGACTACTTGAACAAACCTTCTCAAATCTAAAACTCAGTAAATACCTTTGGAAACTGGAAATACACAACATCCCATAATGAATAGCTAAGTCAGTTCATTAGATCTTTGACAACGGAATAAAAACTTCTTTATATTCCAAGTTAAAGCCTAGCAACCTCGATCCTGTATTCACAATTCTTCTTTCAGAAGCAGAAAAAAAAAAAAAAGACACGTGTTCTCCTACCTGCAGCCCTCAACCACTTGAAAATAACAATCTCATTCATTATTCTTGCTCTTCTCTGTGCTAAATATAACCAGTCTCCCCAAAACTAGCCTTCAAAGGACAACTCCGAATTATCCCAGTTGTTGTCTTCCTTAATGCCTCTCTTAAATGCCAAGAATCCAATTTTTTTTTCTCTTTTTTTTTTGAGTTGGAGTCTCACTCTTGTTGCCCAGGCTGGAGTGCAGTGGCATGCTCATGGCCGCCGAAGCCTCGACCTGCTGGGTTTAGGCGATCTTTTCACCTCAGCCTTCCGAGTAGCTGGAACTACAGATGCACGCCACCATGCCTGGCTAGTTTTTGTGATTTATTGTAGAGACGAGGTCTCACCAAGTTGCCCAGGCTGGTCTCAAATCCCTGGGCTCAGGCAATCCTTTTGCCTCGGCCTCCCAAAGTGTTGGGATTACAGGCTGAGCCACTGCACCCAGCCAAGAATCCAATTTCTAATAAGGGTTAGAAAGGCACCTCTAAACTCAAACTCAATATATGTTCCATGAAAGTGACACAGCTGGCTGGGTGCAGTGGCTCAAGCCTATAATGCCAGCACTTTGGGAGGCCAAGGCGAGAGGATTGCCCGAGCCCGCAGGTTTGAGACCAGCCTGGGCAACATGGTAGACCTCGTCTCTACAATAAATCAAAAAAATTAGCTGGGTGTGGTAGCACACACCTGTAGTTCTGGCTTCTTGGAAGGCTGAGGCAGAAGGATTGCCTGAGCCCAGCAGGTCAAGGCTGTGGTGGCTGGGAGCGTGCCACTGCACTCCAGCCTGGGTGACATAGTGAGATTCTAACTCAAAAAAAAAAAAAAGAAAGTGACACAGCTAGTAAGGTTTCACATCATGGAAGATATATCCCTCACTTACAAAGCATTAGATACATCCCTCACTTACAATTAATTAGCATTCTAAAGAAAACATGGTAGGCATTCATAGGAAAGAGTTTTTATTTTTAAACTTCTAATGAGGATGCCATTTTAAATCTGTCAGAAATTATTCTGGTTAAAATCTTTACAATTTCCTTTAAAGAGTTAGGTTTCTCGGGCAGAATGATGGATATCTCCCCTACAATCTGCTCCCTCCCTTGCCCTAGTAATTTAGAATTTTACCTGTGCATGTGGCTGCTCACCAGGGACTACATTTCCCAGTCTTTTTTGATGATAGGTGAGGCCACATAACTAAAACATTGCCATTAAAATCAGGGGAAATGATGTGAACAATGTCAGCATCTCTTGCTTGTAAGACAGGATTGTCTTCCATGTCCTCTCTTTCTTCTTCCTACCAACTGGGAAGTGGCAACAACTGGAAAGCTACATGCTGGAGATCCCTGAATGACCTCATGGAGCAGAGCCCACTGGCCCACTCCAGATTGTGGCGTGAAAGAGGGGAAAACAACTTACCTATTGCTGGAGGCACAGTCTTTTTGAGTCTCTTTGTACCCTAAATAGCACAGGCATCTAATAATCAGGTTTAGGAGTGCTCTAGAAACCTGACAGTGCAAATACAGGTGAATCCTGAGACAATCCAAAGCAAATCAAGTGACCGACCTCACAGGAAAGAGAAGAGTTAGAAGTAAGAGTTAGATAGAGGTATGATCACCAAAAGATGTCATGGACTCTGAGTCTGGGTTTATATGCCCATTATAGGATGGTGATCCTTCTACTTGTAAAGTTCAATTATGTGGAATAATACAAAGAAAATACTGGGGAGATAAAGTAAACAGAGACTCCAAAACCTAACTGAGGTGCCAAGGAATCAGGTTAATGCTTTCTAAGTAAAAAAAGGTCTCTCTTACAAGACTGCAGTAAAGCTGACACCAAAGGCTTTTCAAATGTTAAAGTTGCCTGAAATCCTAAAGTCAGGTTCATATGCTATAAATATAATAAAGGATGAGTTAAGAGATTTGTTCTTTATGTCTCGATCCAACTCATATTTATCATTGAATGTTAGGC
>CAUYQG010054278.1:0-31475 GCA_963574415.1 Tarsius wallacei | reverse complement strand
TTTTTTCCTTTTTTTTAATTTTTAATTTTATTTTTTTTTTTTGCATGTTTTTTCGATTTTTTAAATGGCATTTTTTTCACTTAATAACTCTTTCTTTACCCGTTTTATACGTCAAAAAAAAAAAAAAAAAAAAAAAAACTCCATATGCAGCTTCCAGGATCTCTTCCCATAATGTTATATTCAGTGGTTTTTCAGCAATCCAACTACATTTAACATTGACCAACATTGAGTGCAGCTGATGTTCAAACAACCAAGAGTTGCCACATTTGATACAGAATTGTTAATGCATCCATACTGAAAATTCAGCTTGACTTAAATGTACAGTTCTTCCTCGCTAATGTAGCACTCTCTAAATCTATTTCCACATAGTTCCAAGATTTATACCAACATAAATCAGTGAACTATTGTAATTCTTCTGGTGTGTAAAGCTTTTCAGTTTGATTTAAAAATTGTATATGATCTCTTGTGAAACTTAGGTTCAAAACTAGTTATAAATCTATAGGTAATTAGCAGAGGGGTTAAGAACTGGGTCAATGAAAAGAATGACAATGTAAATAATGAAGATGATGTCATTACACGTTCCTCAGGACATGAACTACTTCATTGGAACTGTAAGGAGACAGCTTCTGCTGGCAAGGCTAGCTTAGGGAGTTTGGGAGTTTGGGGTATACTGATTCATTTGAATCTACTAAAATGTCTCACTTAACAATATTTGGGTCTCTCTTTATCAATCAATACATTAACTTTAATAAAAGAGATCTGATGGGCATTGAAAATATCCCTGCACTAGTTGTTATCAGTACCCAACAGCAGTGTGCTTTCATAAAATAAGTATGTATCCCATGCCTGTGTTTATTCTTGCATCCTCTAAAAGTAATAGTTTTCTGCTGTCTAGTCTCCACTATGCCAGATAATCAGCCTTGAATTTCACTTTCTTGAGATTCTGTTTTGCTGCCTGTATACCTTTTTTAAAACGTACTGAAAAAAGTAAGTACTTATAAAAAGTAATATATTATAAATAACATAATTATTTCCATCTACTTTTAGTAGGATTAGGTTTATGAAGTGACAGAGCGCTCAGTGCACCTTTTTGAACAGTAAATTGACACACTCAAACCTGAAGTTTCAGAAATTAGTCTCAAAACAAAATCACAGACCTCATGACTAAAACACATGCTGCTTCTACTTCTGTCACTAGACATCTAGATTGGGAAATACAGGAAGATTCTACCAAAGTTGTTATTTCCTCTATGGTACTTCTGCAGTGATTCTCATCCATAAATATGCCTGTTCCCTATCTCTCTTGCCATGGGTAGCTTCATGCAAAAATAGAAGTCTCTGTTGTAAACTTTTCTCACTCCATGTGGCTAAAGGTTTCTCTACTTCATTTGTAAAATCTAAATCATTTCCAGAATTCAAACATTAATGAAAATGCAATACAATGTTTTTTGGTTCATTTCTTTCTACTCACTGAAAATAATGTGGTGTTCATTTTTAATAAGCTCTAAGCCATTGTATCTGACATATCTATGGTTAACTTTCTAATAGAAGCTAACTATCAAAATAGAACATTGATGTATATATGTTTAATAAATTACAAATTAGAAAAAATAATATATTCCTTTAAACTGATCCCTTTAAGAGTTTTGTTGATGTGAATCACTTTGAAGTGGATATAAGAGGTATATTACAGTTTATCTTACCATAAAATTATTTTTGTGAAACATCTATTAGAAACTAATGGGATCTTAGTAATCAATGCAATAAAGTTTTGGAAACAAATATTGTATAGCCTAGCTACTATTTTTGAAGACAATTGCATGAGTACAATTGATTGCCTTTCATCCCAGAAAACTAGACACACATGCATATATGTGTATCAACATATGTGTGTGTATGCATATGTTTGGGAAGCCATATATGGAAAATTGAGGTAGATTAGATTAGAAATAATTACAAAGAAATTAAATATAATAGCAAAACTGACACTAGATAAATCCTAGAAAGAAATAATGGAAAGACTAAACTCCTGAGGGAGAATTGATAGATATGAAGGACCAGAACAGAAAGAAACTTAACCTAATAATTCCTTCAGCTATTCCTGAGAAAGAGATAAAAATAAGACAAGAAAATAAACCAAAAGTATGCTATTTTAAAGTGCTGAGCATTATCAAAAATCTGTGAAAGTCTATGTATTTCCTATAAAAGTTTTAGAAATTAAATACTTATGAAAATATCTTAGATTTCATATTAAAAATATAGAATATATGCTTTCTTACAGAAAATAAAAAAGAAGTTTGCCTCATATTTCCCTAAAATATAAATTATTGAACTTATGACATCTATACCTTTATTTCTGAGAAAGAAATTTCTCAGGAATTTCTAAGGTATAAAATTTGCTTTTTATTTTAATGCAACTGGAAGTTATTAAGAGAAGTAACTGCTCAGAAAATTTACCCTCTACCTAATTTCTAAAAATATATTATTTACCATTATAGTCAACTATCAAATTAATATAGGTTATAAAGCATCATTCAGGGGAAAGGAAATTATTGTGCAGATATGTTAACAGTGTTTTGTTTTTTTTTAAATTTAAATTGTCATTTGAAATGAGAACTAAATGGCAGGGACCCAGCCATTCAAAGATCTGAGAGAAGTGGAGTGGGAGGATTTAGTTCACGAGTGTTTTGAAATGAAATCAGAGATTCAGGCAGGGTTCATGCACGTAAAATATTGTTGGCCAGAATAAGATGTAAACATTTTAATCTCTTTGCAGTGGAAAACCATTAAAGGATTTTTAGCTGAGTAGTTATGTAACATGGTTTATATTTTGGAAAGATTTCTAGGGCTACAGTGAGAAAGAGGGTTTTCTGGAGGAGAACGAGAAACAGGAAAGATTGTGACTTAAACCAGAAACAGAAATAAAGTGAAAGAGAAGTGAGAAAATGTGGAAGATATTTTGAAGAAAAACATATAAAATGTGTTGCAGACTTGGATGTCAAGAGTGAGAAAAATAGAGAAATCAAGGATGACCTCTTGAATTTCGGCTTTAGCAACTAGTGAATGTTGATGACTCCCTTGAGAAAGAGGGCATTTTGTAAAAAATACTTTGATAGAGAGATAAAAAAATAGAGATTGGTTTTTGAAATGTTTAAACTGGAAATACTTGCTAGATGTGAAGTAGAGTGATGACTGCCTGTATGTTAGACATCAGAAATATAGCTAATGCTTTCTTTAATAGCATTAGCAAGGATTATTACCCAACCATCCAGATCAAAGGAAAAAACCATGTTCTCTGAGGTAGCCTTAGGGTGTAACTCCAGGGACACTGGACAGTGTCCTGGAGACTTCCTGAATTATCTGAGATACTTTGAATTAGGGAATGGAAAGAAATACATTCCATAGAAGAGGCAATTATGAGAATAGATAAATTTTGTTTTTCATTGTTATTTGGATGCTTTTTTTTTAACTAGTATAAATCCAAACACAGTTGTATGTTATTAGGTGAGATTAATGCTGTAAAGAATTCAATGTGATACATATATGCATGAATGTAATGCAATTTTGAACAAATTTTTTGAACAATGAATGTAATGTAATCTTGAACAGTATCAATTATAAAATTGTAGTTACCCATTTAATGCATTACATTATAACTATGGGGGAAAAAAAGCAGAGACTCCAGGTTTATATTAAAACAAAGTATACTAAGCTTTTGTAAGTTAATATGCATTTTCTGAAAGTCTAAATTGTTTTGCATTTTCCAGTTTTCTATAATGAACATTTATGTTTTTAATAAAAAATTATAAAAAACATTTGCTTTTTTTACTTCTACAAGAATTTAAATTACTCTTATAGTTTAGGAAATTGAATATACTGTGTAAATTACATCCAGCAAATTCCTTGAATGAAGGCTATATGAATGAAATACACAAAAAGTTCATATAAATGAAGTGATGAACAATAATTTGTGCACAAGAATTATTCATGAAAACATTGCATACAATGATGAGAAATTGCAAACAAATTAAATGCTCAGTAAACGGGAAATTTAAAGGAAAAAGATGCATGGTAACAATAGGCAATAATAGAAATATTAAACCTAAGATTGTTAGTCGTTTTAAGAACAAGGAAAATGTTTATGTACTAGTTGATAATTAAATATATCAGTAAACACATTTTATTTTCAGTATTATCAGAAATGTTTAACATAATAATTAAGAATCCAATATACTATGAAACTTGTTGGCTATAGTTACTTTTAATTAATGGAATTATTAATTTATTGATTTATATTTTTATATCTTATTATTTTATTCTATTTTTTCTATTTTATTTTTGTAAAATTTTCAGTAATATATTTTAATTTTGTGATCAGAGCAAACCAACAACAACAATAAAATCAACGTAAATTTGGGGGAGAAATTTTGAATTTTATATATATATATATATATATATATATATTTTTTTTTTTTTTTTTTTTAAGTTGGAGTCTCACTCTGTCACCCAGACTGGAGTGTGGTGGCCACTCCCGGCCACTACAGCCTCGACCAGCTGGGCTCCGGCGATCCTTCCGCCTCAGCCTTCCAAGTAGCTGGAACTACAGGCGCGCGCTACCACACCCGGCTAATTTTTTTTTTTTTTAATTGTAGAGATGGGATCTCGCCATGTTGCCCAGGCGGGTCTCGAACCCACGGGTTCGGGCAATCCACTCACCTCAGCCTCCCAAAGCGCGGGATTACAGACTGAACCACGGAGCCCGGCTTGAATTATATTTTTAATATCCAGAATCTCATCAAACAATTGTTGATGTCTTAGAAAAACTACAAATAGCATTCATCTCCCCCACCTAAAATTTGAACTAAGTAAGAAATATGACAAAAATAGTATATATGTGAGAAGAAAATATACCTTGTTGCTAATAAATCTAATATCTGATATCTACCGATTATTTGAGTTTTTAATACTAAACCTACAAATTTAATATCTTCTCTTCTCATAGATCATGTCTGACTCATTTTAATACATCTGTCCACATAAAATTTGTTACATGGAAAGGTAGAAAGAATAGGGTTTTTTTGTTTTGCTTTGATTTGTTTTGCTTTTTTCTGGAAGTAGACTGGCTCCTATGAGCAAAGACAAAAAAATAGCAAACCATACATGCATGTCAGTTTCTATTGAAAAAGAATGAGTGTGGGTGGGGGAGTGGCCCTGAGTGGAAGCTGGTAATGTTATGCTTTTGATACACTCTCCACGTGGAAGGAAACACCAGAAAATTAGAAAGGTTAACACATGAATCATATTGAATATAGGAACAGATTCATTTTTTAAAATTAATTTTGTATTTAATTCTGTGAGATCTAGAACAAAGTATCTATAAATTTCTGTTTGTGAAATTTCTATTCTACAGTTATCAATTTTTCTGAAGCAAAAAAAAAAACTTAGAAAAATAGTATTGAGTGTTAATCAAGTTATCCCTACATGGTTGATATAACAAAATTTCTAAATATACTGAAAGTGTGAATGTTACTCTTAGAATATGTATTTTAAAAGGAAACTAGTACTATATATATATACATGTATGTATATATGTATATGATGAAACTGCTCTTTCATTTCTCAAGTGAAAAGTTATAAATTATTATCAATTACTTATTTTTAACAAAAATTAACTAATAATATAAAATTCTGAAATATTTATTAATATGCCTTGGACATTCTTCTGTGGTGGCATCTATAAATCAATACATTTCATTTCTAAAATACAAAGCATTACATTAAATGGGGATATTTATATTTCTTTAACTAATTATTCCTTTGTAAGCAAATTTGGGGAACATTAAGAAGGCAGCAAACAATACCCTTGGAAATGTATCTTTCTTCAATTATCAGATTATTTCACTGTACTAAAATACTAGAATCAAATTGTCTAGGTAAAAATTCGCACAGTTAATTTTTGTTATATATTCCAGAATTAACATCCTTTTTAAAAAAAGTGAATTGAATAGCATTTTCACCAAACACAATAATTACTTTGGATAGATTGCCAGTTTACTAAAAGTGTTATGTATCTTATTTTTACTATATTTGAATACAGAAAATATTTAATTTTTTTATTAACTATCATGTAAACTGAGCGGTATTTCCACAGTTCAGCAATTCAGCACATATGAATGTGATATTTAAGGATTTATAATTGCATATTACTGCAGAATAAAATTAGTAAAATATGGTAAATTTGTACTTGTTCCAAGGTGTAATTTTAATGTGTTTCCAATTAAGACATTTAGTGAATAAAAGACTAACTGATGTGTTTGGTTTAGGAAAATCTCTGACAACTTGTCCAGCCAGAACCTGAACAAGAAGACACATTCTATTTCTAGAATATGTATTCTACAAGCAACACCAACTTGTTAAATTTATTTAGAGACTTTGTTATGACACAATATGTAACCTTCTGTGTTTCTGGCAATAGTTCATTCATTCATTCATCAACAGCATATACTCTGACCTCCAATTTTTCAGTTACGGAGACAAGTTTTAAGAATACATCGATGAAGCAGACATGATCTTTGTCCTCTAGGACATTATTGAAGCTATATTATTCTGTCAAAAAAATCAGTTGCAGTATAGTCTATGTAATCTAAAATTATCATAGAACCAGGCAATTAAAATAATACTATACACATACTTATATTACCATGGGATTTATTCTATGAGTAAGTGAACTATACCATTTTCTGCTAATGGTATACTATACCATTCTCTACTAATGTGGAATATACAGTGTTTATTTGTTTATATAGGCAAAATTCGAAAGTATTCAAACATGTCCTTAAAAACCCTCCATCTAAATGTTTAAAAGTCTAATGTTTATGGCATATGTTCTAATCACCCATTTTTCTCTTGCCAGAAAGTATATATCTTCATTATCACCAGAATTAATTATTCATCTATCTGTATGTAGAAATATCAACCTGGTCATTCTTACAAGCACGTGACATTTTCTGTTATATTCTGGATCTTTTCACAGTCTTGATCTCTATCATCACCACTGTCTGTCACATATTTGATATATTAGAGACTTACTCTTAATGAAGAAGGACTCAATGACATACCGGGAAAAAGAAAAAATATATATAGTTAGATAACTTTATATATTTTTAATTCATGGGAAAAAATGATTAAAAAGTACTTATCCTTTGTATAGCATTGTGCTAGTGCTAAGAATTAGTCTAGAGGAAGGGAGCAGAACTGAACCTTGGAGGAGGACTAAGATCAACAGTTAAATTGTGTGTGTGTGTGTGTGTGTGTGTGTGTGTGTGTGTGTGTGTGTAATAGACTATAGAGCAAATAGAACTACTTGAACAAGAGGGTCAGTATCTTCTAATTTCCAGATGTTGAACTGCATACATGATGGTCATCTTCTTTAAATATATCCCATCATGCTATGAATTTTTTAATGTAATAAAGATATTTCACTTCCATACCATGCCTATTAGTCAGTTAAAGCGTTTTTATCAGAAGCCTGAAATATATGTATTATAATCTTCACAATTCCAATTAACCTTAGATAAAAGTTAAAATAGATAAATAAGTGATTTAATTGCATATAATGGGTCAGATGACCCTAAATTCGATGTTACTATTTGTTACTTAAACTGTGGCAGCATGAGAATAAGTATTGACTGGGAATTTTTTACTTAAAATGGAGAATCTCAAGCTTCACTTTTAATGTACATTTAAAAGACCTTTAGATGTCCATATTAATGGTATAATAAAATTTAAGAAGTGCTGCTCTATAGAACTTTGTGGAGCTTGAGACAGAAAGAGATCAGATTGAAAATAGAGATAAAGTGCTAAAATATGGCAAGTTAGAGAAGAGATGCGCTTAAATAGTTGGGATAACAATGGAGGAAGGATGAACTGGAATGGTAGGGCAGATGTGCTGTTTTGATTGCCCTGCAGCGTGTTCTCCTTTAAAGCAATGATTCTTGAAGCATTTTGAGATGTTCATGGTATGCTTCCTTAAATATAGGAATATTTAAGGAAGACATATATGTATTCTGGGGGCAAGTCACTTGATCTAGATAGCATCTATACTAAGAATGTTGACTGTCTGAAGATGTTGTTGAACAATTGAACAATTACTTATTGTGATTTTACAAGAGAGGGCCCCCCCAAAAACAGAATTATCTTTTGGAGGGTGGGCCCCTTACGGTACAGGCTTCTCTCCCTAGGCAAGCATTCTAGGAACCAATGAATATCAGTGTACTAACTACCATTGCTGTGAGAGGCTGCATTCATTCAGCTTCAGTGAATTATTATTATTATTACTATTATTATTATTATTATTATTAATTTGTAGGTTCTTTCAACCATTCGACCATTTCATGATGGGTGACTTATGAGTGCATCTGCCCACACCATGCTGAGTGGTCAGTAGTTTTTGACCAAAAAAGGCATGACCCCCCATGCCCCAACCTCCCTATTCACCCGATTTTGCCCCAAGTGACTTTTTGTTTGTTGGTCTC
Source organism: Tarsius wallacei (assembly GCA_963574415.1). Lineage (NCBI taxonomy): Eukaryota > Metazoa > Chordata > Mammalia > Primates > Tarsiidae > Tarsius > Tarsius wallacei. The sequence goes on along the minus strand of CAUYQG010054278.1, from coordinate 22,941 downwards.
CCTGAATGAAAAAAGTCTTCAAACAGAAATATTTTGCAGATGCAGAAGAGGTGAAACAAAAAACAAAAAAACAGCAGAAGCAGTGGAAAAATAATCTCAATAAGTGTATTGCCTCAAACAGAGAGTACTTTGAAGGTGACAAGTTTAAACATGTAAGAATAAATACACAATGTTTATAAATCTGTTTTTGGGGGGGGTTCCATATAAGCTATACATTCACAGCAAAAAGTGAATGACAAAGCCCCCAGGCACCTGCAGCCTAACCTTTCATGAAACTTGGAAGAGTGTTCTACTTCGAGGCTTTCTTAATATCTTAATATCTTGCATTGAGGGTGATGCATTTGTCTTCTCATAAGACAGCCTTCTTGAACACAGAGACAAAGCTAGCTTCTATTTAAATAGCTTTAATTTGTGGCACAACTTTTACACAGCAAGTGCTTTATACCTACCTACACAGCAAGTGCCTAATTAGTGAAGAACGGATTAGTTCAAGGATAGAATGAGTGATAGTTTAAGTAAAAGAGATTTTATTTGGCATCATAATGTATCCAAGGCGACAGAGGAAGAGCCGTGTCCTCAGCAGTTGTATGGAGATGGTCATTAAGCTACAGGGGCCCATCCCTTGATTTTTCAAGTGGCAGCTGCTCTACTCACTCAGCAGGTAATGCCAGCTACTCCATCACTGATAGCCCCAGGGAAGACCACTTAGGGGGCAACTACCACTTTAGAGGGATTTTATATTTGCAGAGATAGCATGCTATGTAATCTACTATATTTCCTATTTGTGTTTCACACCACTTTTGAACACAAACAAGAAGACTTTTAAAAGAATCACAATGAATTCTGTCATCCTCTCTGCCATAGCCAAGTTGTTGGATAGTGCAAGGGCACATTATAGAGTTATAGGAGTTCGTTTGAAAATAGATAAAAGAGAAAAGCAAGGTAATGTAAGTAAAATCATAAAACGAATTTTATGTATCATTAATTCTGATAACTGATTTTATTGCTTTGGAAAATTATTATGGCAGTCTGCTACAAAATACTTAACCCAATTTAAATTTCTGAATACAATTTTTGGCAAATCACTAGAAGCAATATTTTTAATCAATGAAGTGTGTCTAATTTGGATTTCAGATGCACCAAGAGAGGAAAAGAGAAAAAGAAGTTTCCTAAGGTAAGCACTTTGTATTTCACAGCTGTGTTTTAAATGTTGTTACAAGGAGCAAAATTGAATGATGACTGTTTACTTCTATACAGAAAACCCACAAAAGATCAAAGTCTAAGCTATTTCCTTGCTGGTATATTTTAATTCATATTTTTATACTGTCATTATAGTTTCAGGAACTACTTTCTTGCCACTGAGCATGATAATTTTGCCACGAACTAGATGATGTTAGGAGTTCTATTAGAACGCCTAGCACATATTTTTTTAAGAGTTAGTATTTAAAAATTGCTATCACTTTGCTCAGACCAAAAACTTAACCTTAAGGAATTATTCTGCTTCTTAAAAGTTTAAATTAGAAAGATAGGCCCACATATTTTTCTAAAGTTTGTTTTTAGTTTTGTTTTGCTGGTTTAGATTTGTCTGGCGGCATCACCTTTATCAAAACGTTTGGCTGCATCAAGTAAAATAATGATGTAAATATTGATCTCATATAGAAGAAAAATAAAATCTCAACTTTCCCATCTGTTCATTAGAAAATGTTGGTACTTGTGAGAAAAGGCAATGCTCATATTTGTTGGTTCACTACATGTTCACTAGAGGTAGCACTCACAGAATCATGGCTTCATTTTCTTGTTTTGTTTCTTCCTAAAGCAATTACCCATGATACCAGCAGCTAAAGCTATCCATTGCACTTAACCCCAAACCTAGATGAGGTCAGTGACTGTCAAAGTCTAATGGGAGCCAGTAGTACATAAACTGTTCACTCCTTTGGACATTGTTGAGGGATTCAGTTGTTTGTTTTTTAATGATGTGTGTATGTTGATAGGAGAAAACGTGGGTTTACTTTTCTTATTCTAGGGAGATCAGAAGCTTTAAAATCAATGGGCAAAATTCTTCTTTTTAGTTATGTGCCTATTATTCTTAATAAAGCCAAGATGCACATACCTGAAAGCAGAAAGCCGCCCAACTCATTCTAGACACTAATATGTTTTATCTTTGTCTTAAAGGGTTTCTATATTTTATATGACCAAAGGGGGGCAGGGAAAGTCACATACAGGGCACCTGTTTTTACCACCTGTGTTTAACAACTCATTTTCTACTGACGTGCCTTTCTTTTAAGATGTGTAGAGGGGCAAACCCTTGGAGTCCCCTCCCACTGTGGCAGCTTTTTCTGTCCTCTCAATAAATCTTGCTTTCTCTCAAAAAAAAAAAAAAGATGTGCAAAGGTAGGTGAGAAGACTGAACTCCACTCAACTTAACTTAACATGACTTGGTAAGAATAGTTAGGTACTTACAAAATGATATCAGAAGCCAATTTGCAATGTGATCTTTAGACAAAGAGCAAGTCACCTGAATCTCATGGGGGAAAGCTAATCATTCCCTAAAAAAGTACAAATTCTGATTCTCTTAGCAGAAAATGCTGTTGAACAGGTAACCGAATCAAAGAACTTTTGAATAGAACTTGAGAGCTGCATTTTTCACAAAGGAAGTTCAAAATGTATAAACCGTATCCTGTAGACTGATGAATTTCTTTCCAGAAAATCTAGTATGTCATTTTCAAGGGAAAGTAGAGTTTCCAGCATTACACTGGGAAACTAATGATTTAATCTTCTTAACGGACTATCTACCAAACAGAAATGGCTACAGGTTCAGGCAACAACTGTAGCTAGAGATGATATTCTGACAAATACCTCATACTTAGGTAATATTTGAAATACTGTAATTTCATCTTCAAAATACCAAAGGACATAGAGAAAATACGTTTGAGTTTCTTCATATTGTGATGAAACAGTATGGTTTATGCAAAAATAACTTTTGTTTAAATGTGATAGATTGGTATACATAGAATAATTCCAATGTATTGCATGAATAGTTATTATTATTTTGATTATATAGATTATCTCTATATGGATTTCTTTAAATCAAACATGTAGAATATTTCAATATGCAGCATATTGAATGCCTCTCTTGTCCTGAATAATAAAATACTGGAAGCTTTTTGAATTCTATAAATGATTTACAAATTATGTTAAAATAAAGTATGCCATTTTATCCTCATAACTCTAAACTCGTATTTTTAGCAAATATATATAGAGAAAATAAAGGATTATATCTCAGAAAGTGAGAGAGTCAGAGATTAAAATCATAGTTTCTCCTGCCAATATTAGTCTTTTATTGTATTATTATAATTGCCTTCCATTAATTGAAATATGAAATTTAGTCTTTTTATATATACTATAATCTAAATGTGTTATTTGTGAAAAGATTGAACTAATAGAGTAAGTACCTTAATACCTTGTATAATAATGATGACTGGTGTCAAATTTATTCCAAATAAACAAGTATGCTTACTGCTTCATATGGAATTACCAGAGAGAGTGGATCATGTTGAAGAGCAGAACACTTCATGGAACACTTTAAGAATGGTAACAAGGTCAGTGTGAATGACACAGGAAAAGGAGAGTCATAATGGAATGAGATAAACCTAGACAAATAAGCAAGGACAGACAGTATCAGACCATAAAGGGAATATCAGGAAATTCAATCTTCACCATAACAGATTAGAAACCTACAAAAATATTTTAAGTATGATGGGGCATAGTAAGATTTTAGTTATTTAAAAATATGGCTGCAATATGGAGAATTGTGGGAGATAGAATAGATATAAAATTATTAGACTGGAGTAACAAATTTGTTATATTTAAACCATATATAATGGTACTTAATATGTGACATATTACTATAATGATGATGGTTGTGATTATGCTTTAATGAAACCAGGAAGAAACCACCTATGAGCTAGCAGTAGAATAATTATCATTTGCAATTATTTATGAACTAACCAAAGGGGTCATACGAGCACTGAAGAAGATATTCGTTGCTCTTTATCATTCGATACTTCTAAAAGCAGGGCCATAGTAGTTCATCCCTATCCACAATTTGCTATGGGCTATAAACCAGAAAATATACATGATCCATTAACTCTAGCAGTTTATATATTTTTTAATGAAAATGGACCGCTAAAGGAAAAATGAATTGTCAAATTAATTTTTAGCCATTATATAGTGTTATTAATTTAAATCGATTTCACTAAAAACTATTTAATATCTGACATGAGTTGTTTATGTTCACAGTTACTGATTCACTTGTTTTGCTAGAAGATCTATGTGATTTTCTATCTAGCAGTTACAAACATTTGTTATCTGTAAGTGTTTACTTACTATTATCTAGAAGTCTTACATAGATTTATGATTACAATTTGTAAAACTCTTTATTGGTTAGACTTACATCAAAACCAAATTTCACTTTTATAGGGAAGCTTATTTAAATTACTATATGCCCACTGGTCAATGTGCTAATCCTATTTCCTAAAGACCTGATAAATTGCAGCACTTGAGAATGCTTACTTTTAAAAACTAAATAATTGCTGTGCATTGAAAGTCTCTGTGGCAGGCTGAGAAATATACCACTCAGATTCCCTGCATAATTGACTGATATGGATCCTTCTGCCAACACTCTGGATTTCACCACATTTATGCACAAGCAATGCCTCATATGTCTGCTTCCAGTCAATGGATAAGTACTCTCAGGACACTTAAAAAGACCATTTCCTTGAGACGTGGAAATGAATCTGCTCAGTGACTTGGATTCTAGGCCTCCCAGTTGGCCTTGGCAAACCTTTCTTGAAAACACACTGCATCTTGAGAATTTTTATTCAAACTTTATGCTTTCCCCTACCTCTTTGCAACAGCAAAGGCTCTCTTCATCTTCCTGTTTCTAACTTTTTTGCTTAACCCTCATTCCCTATAACAATTCACTTGTGCATCAAATTCTGTCTGGTATATGTTTCTCAGAGGAGTTTCACAAACACAAGTTTCCGGTAGTGGTCTGAGAAACCAGGAAAGTTAACAAGAAGTTAGAAAACCCCTGCTGGTGCAGTTCTAGCTTCTAAAGTTTTCATTGTTGTTGACCCGTGAATATGTCCTTGTGGTAAGGGCAATACTTCCAGATTTAAAAGTCATGAGAAGAACAATGTTTACAATAATATCAGTGTTAGATGATTACTGCTGAGCTGTATTCACATATCGCAGAAGAATAATGAGAAACAGAGGGTCATTAGAAGAATCAGTCAGAGGCTATGTATGAAAGGGTTCTTTTTCCTTTTCCTTTTTTTTTCTTTTGGTAACTTACAAAGAGACACTTATTTCATAGAATGAATGAGTTAGCCCAGCTGAAAAGTACACTAAGTACCTGCTAGTCATAGAGTCCACGTGGTATTTACATTCCCAAACAAATTAAGTCAGTATGCTAAGATCAGAGCCTTATTGTTAAAATCTGGAACATAGAAATATGGTATGGGAATATCCAGATGAATGCCCCAGACGATGTTGGCTCTACAGAGGCCTTTAAACTCCCCAGAGTTTACAAAAGTGACCAACCTATGTCTAATAAAAGTCAGCATTTCTCCTAGGCTAGAAGATGCTGCCAAAGCCAGTCTTGCACAAGATGATAGCTGCTCCACTCAGGAATTCTCTTTGTCTCCTCTCTTGCCCTCCAGGTTTATTAGGGTTAAATTCAAGTTAATGTCAGTTGGGTCATGTTGGGTGTGATAAGTGAAGAAAAGGATATATGACAAAGGAGATGAAATGATTACCTAAAATTTTTTTACAGGTGAAAAGAAAGAATCCCTGATATTGTTTGCTTTAGATTATAATTGCTAACCTAGACTGGAATACGAGATATGATAAACAAGAAGTCATTGATTTGGAGGCATTTTCTTGAGATTGCAGATTTTCTTACCCAGGCAAGGACCCAGGGGTTATGGTAAACTCACCACTGTGGTGGCTGTTAGAGGTGTGGAGACAGTGATGGCCAATTCTGAATTACATATAAATGAATGAGTTGTCATGCAGGTGGTAGGGGAGTAAATGAAAACCTGAGAGGAGTATAAACTCTGGGATGAATATAGGATTGTGGGGCCGGAAGACCCACAGTGGATCACGTTCATCAAGAGAATCCAGAGGACAAGCTGTTCAGCAGGGCTACCAGAATGTACTGATGTGTAGTACCAACATCATGAAAAAATACAATAGTGACTTTCCTCTGCAGGGTAATTCTGAGGTTATGAGAGCACATGGAAACCCTGGCTTGATAATATCAGTAGGAATAATATAGTCCTAAAGTAAATAGAAGTGAGGCTGCAGAGGTGACCAGAAGCCAGGACGCTATATTTACCTTAACGGTCAGAACTGATGGAAAGGTATTGAAGGGGGCTTGACACACAATGTGAATTGTGGAAATGGCAAACAGAGCATAGTATTGTGCTCCAGTAGGGGCAAAAGACATGGGCAGCTAGCAAGGTTAGGGCTTAACATCTGCAACCAGAACAAAAAGCAAATAGAGAAGAGTAAGAGAATGAGGGCAGTTGCTCCAATGAAAAGTCATGATTTCTTGCTCAGAACCCAGGTTCTTGCTCAGACTCAATTTTTATACCGATTGTAGCAATGGTTTCTTGCTGAGACCCAATTTTTATGTCAAGAACTCTTTGACTGAAGCAGAGAGTGTGCCTAGGAGGAAAGGCTTTGCAACATGACTGCATGTATATGCTAATATAATTCTTCTAATCTCCCCCAAAGAGACTTTGGACAGTTAATTAGGTGATGTTGGAGTGGAAGACACAGATTACCGAGGCAATAAAAACACTAAGAGAAAGAGAGCATGAATTGAGAGTGATATTTGAAGATCCAAAGTATCAAATTGGCCCCCAGTTAGAATAGCATCCTAATTATTTCTGCTCAAAAGAAAAAAATAATTAATTTTTGAGAGCCAAATATTGTTAGGCACCAATGACATGCTCATCTTTGTTTATTACATTACCAACATTTGTATATACACAATTGGCAGATGCTGTGTTTTTATGTAGAAAGCACAGCTTCTAGGACCACTGGCTTCATAAACCTACCCAGTGGTATTTCTCCAAATCCTGAGTGTATAGTTGTAATTGATTTACTTGGCAGTTGGAGTAACCCACATTCAGAATTGACCTGTGGGATAAAAACTGTCATAGCAAGAAAATCCAAGTAGAAATCTCTGAACTTGTGTCCCATTTCTCCATACACACAAACTGGCCAAGAGAATAAACCCCAAATAATGTATCTTGGGAGGAGAAGGGAAGGTGGTGGAATTTAGCGCAATGATGAAAAACCTCAATGATGCACAGATACTGGTCTCTATTATACCTACATTTATTTTACCATTTGGTCACTGTAGGAGCTAGAAAGTTCTAAAGAATAAATGTAGACTACTATATTTAGTAGTATTCCAGGATAACAGCTGAAGAAGAGGGAACTGAGACATTATGCCAAGTTAAAGAATCCAGACACAGAATAACACATACTTTGTAGTTTGATTTATATGAAATGTTCAGAAAAGACAAATCTACAGAGTCGGGAAGTAGATTAGTGGTCGCCTGGGGTAGAGGCACAATTAATTGTCAACATGCACTTGAGTTCATGAAATTGTCCAACACTCAGGCTTGGTTTTGGCTACTAGACATGGAAAATTTACTAAAAATCATGTCATTGTATACTTACATGGGCAAATTTTATAGTATCTACATTAGATATGAATAAAGTTGTTTGTAAGAATTGACTCAATGTTACCGAGAAAGTTACATGTAGGAAACATAAGAAGAAACAATAACAATAACCAAAACAAAAAAGTAAACGAGAGAATCATAGGAGTATTGTCATTAATATACATACACACATACATACATACAACTATTCTAATAATAAAAAGCTTCTTAATATTAAGAAATAATTCAAAATTATTCATAATATGGCTGTCTAGGTGATTTAATTTTTTATTATTGTGTTATGATAGTCTAAAATAATAAAATTAAAATTACATTACTAATGACCTTTTCGTTAGGTCTAAAATATGTAGATAATTAGCAATTGGAAACCATGAGCAGTACGCCACAATTTTGAAATCATTATGCTATTAAAAATGTACATCCTCATAATTAGTGAAAAAAGAATTTGTTTTTGGAAATCCAATTTATATAAATAATGCTAACACAATAATAAGAAAAACATTCCAAGGTCATACATGAAAATAAAAGACAGTAAAGAGTAAAAAAGTATCAACTACTAGAGAAGATATGAAACAGATCTGAGAATTTTTTAAATTAAAAAACACATTTAGAGTGAAAGAAGCCAATCTGAAAAGGCTACATACTATATGATTCCAATTACATGGCATTCTGGAAAAGGTAAAACATTCCAGACAGTAAAAGATCTGTGGGTAGTAGGGATTGGGAGAGTAGAGGGGAGGGATAGCAGACGGAGCACAGGAAATGTAGGGCAGTGAAACTGCTCTGTATTATACCGTAATGGTAGATAAATGCCATTATGTGTTTGACAAAACCCATAAAACCACACAAAGAGTATACCCTAATGTAAACCATTGAGCTAGTTGATAATAGTGCATCAATATTAGTTCATTAATTATAGCAAAATACCACACCTGTATAAGACGTTAACAACAGGAAACATTGTAGGCAGGGTAGAGAGTTTATAAGATTTCATGTATTTTCTATTCAATTCTTATTCAAAAGAGCTCAGATAAATAGACTGTTAATTAAAAAAAAGGCAAGCCTGGTAATTTCTAAAGGTTTGTATAATAAAATGACTCTAGTATTTCATTTACTGCTTATTTAATTATCAAAATTTAAAACCAATGCTTAACTCAATACTAGGAGTTATAGAAAAAGTATACACGTATATATTTCTTATGACATTTGAATGGATAATTCTATTTTAAATAAATTTATGGCAATATTTGTCAAGCTTCTTAAAATGTTAGTATTTTATATAATAATCATTGTCTTATAAATTCATATTAAGATAATATGAAGAAATTCAAAATAAAATATATTTATTATTTTAATCAGCACAATGTTTGATAATAACAAAATTATATTAATGGTTAACATTTGTTGAATATTTTCCCTTCAACACTGTTATAACTTTGTTACATCTAGGTAAACTGCATTTCAAACAATGATCCAATAATTAAATAACTTAGTTGTCATTCACTGAGTGAAATGTTATACAGGTATTACTATTAGAAGAAAATATTATAAATGATTATAATAAGATGTATATTATAAAGCAACAACAAAATTTTAGGTTGCAAGAGTGAGAATTTTCAAGAACATACACAAAAACAAAAAATATGAAGAAGTGAAAACATTTTGTTGAAATAGTGGAATTCTGGATGATTATGTTATTTTTTATTTACATATTGGTATTAGGTTCTCTGTGCGTTAAATATAACTCTTGGCATTATAGTATAGTATATTAATAGCATAAAAATTTATACAGTACATACCACATTACAAGTATTTACTAAAATTTAGAAATCTATTCTGCATATCTACCACTATTATTAGCCCAGTTAAATATTTAAACTCACAGAAAGGACAGGCATTTTAAATAACAGATGATACTGTTATTAAGTTGCAGAGCCACTATCAAATAACTTGGGCAATAATCGTATAATAAAGTCATGTTATTGTATTATTCTTAATACATTTTACTGTATATATTTAAAATATCCAACATGATGTTTCAAGTTACATATACAGTAAAATTCTACTATTGTAGAAAAATTGCCATATCTATCATCTCCTATAATTACCCATTTTTCCCTCTGTGGCATAAACGGCAATAACCCTGAGTACAGACACTCTTATTAGCTATAACCCTCATTAGATCTTTCAAATTGTTCATCCTACATATTTACTACTTTGTATCCTCTGACATATATTATCTCCCCATAACCATGATTTCATTCTCTATCTTTATATATTTGATCTTTATGCAATTACCTAATATGTTCAGTCTTCAGATCATGTTATAATGATAACTAAAAACAAGAAAACATTTTTTAAAGATATTTTGAAAAATAAACCTCTGTGAATAAGGCCCAACAAGAGATAAGTTTTAAACTCTTCTTTAGTAATTGTCTAACCTTTTATTTGTAAAGCACCTCGAAGCAAAATTGTATTGTTTATATTATCTTATGTCATATTGACAGTAAATTATATGAGATAGGCAGAGTAGTAAACATCGCTTTCATACATATAAAAAAAGGCTCAGGGAGAAAGGATTCCTTTTAATCTCATACTTCTAGCAATAATAAGGATGGACCAGAACTTTTCCTGTCAACGACTGCATTCTAGCAGTTCTACTTTACTTAAATGTCTACTGAATTTGCCTTCACTTTGTATTCCCCATTGGGTTTCCTTATCTGCACAACACCATTTTTAATTTCCCTGCAGAATTAAGGTTTCTGAATTCTGCTCTAAGAAGTTTTCAGGTAGGAGAAGAGAAGAAATGTAAGAGTGTAAGACGCTTACTTTAAACTCTTACCACACCAATTTGGGAGTAAGAGAGAAATGAAACTATTAGTCTTAAAATCAAATATGAATACACTTTTTCCCTTTCTCTTCAAAAAATATAGCTCATTAGAACAACTTGACTTTTCCATTGCCTACTACATGTGAGGACTCCTTTCTCCTTAGTGATGTATTTTTCCAATGATAACCGCAATCTTCTGAATGAAAAGAGGAAATGCGCTTACTAGACATGCTGACCAGAAAATATATCAATTGTCTTTAATAGGCAGTTACAACCTTGTAGCCAGTGTCAGTTTTATAACAGAAAAATAATTGTATAAATCAGATATTTATTTATGTTAATTCTATTCTCAAAAAATTTATTACTTGCCAGCTATATCAAGCTTCTTAAGATCACTGCAAAGTATTATTTCATAAGTATACAATAAAACAAATTATATCTTTTAAAATATTAGACTATTTTAGATATTGATTTTAAATATGTAAAAAGATAAAGGTAGTAAGTGCTACTTTTTTAGTTTTGTGAGGCTTTGAAACTTATTCAATGTTCGGGGTGCTCTTTTAAAATAATACATTTTGGATGGGCTTGGTGGCTCAGCCTGTAATCACAGCACATTGGGAGGGTGAGACTAGTGGATTGCCTGAACCCATGGGTTTGAGATCAGCCCAGGCGACTTGGTGAGACCTCGTCTCTACAATTAAAAAAAAGAAAAAAAAAATTAGCCGGGCATGGTAACACATGCCTGTACTTCCAACTACTTGGGAGGCTGAGGTGGAAGGATCGCTGGATCCCAGCAGGTCGACGCTGCGGTGACTGTGAGCATGCCACTGCACTCCAGTCGAGGGTCACAGAGTGACACTCCAACTCCAAATAAATAAATAAAATAATACATTTTAATTCAAAATCAATTTGTAGGATATTGGAAGAAGCTCAGTAAATAAGTATCTTGAAGCTTAAATTATATTAGCTTCATGGAAAATCAATCTTTGCTAATATATGTTAAATGCTTTTCCAATAACCTTTATGGTAAACACTTTTCATGCATTATTTTATTTTTTCTTATAATAACCATGATGATAGATACTTTTGTCAAGCATAATTGATAAAGATGTTGAGGCAGAGAAAAATTAAGAAGATACTCTTAGTAAATAAAGGAACCGAAATAAAACCTAGCAGCCTGGTTCTTGAATTTCTTACAATATTACTTTTTTAAAGGATGACATATATTGAAAACAAAGAGACGTTCACTATTTTGCCCAATATGTCTATTTTATGCAAAAAACTCTAAAATTAAAAAAGAAAAAAGTGACTTACGCAAAGTTGTATATCTGGGCTACTTGTCACAAAGTTAAAACTGAAACTTTAAGTGACATTTGAATCTCATCTCAGTTACTTTTCCTCTGAACATTTCTACCAGGAGCATATATTGAAAGACAATGGCAAATCACTTTGACACTCAGCCACGTTAACTGATTTTGCTTCAAAATTATTTGCTTTCCAGCAATTCCAAGTTTAGCTACCTAATTTTTTTCATGAAGACTTTGTATGTATCTTTTGATATCTCCAGTCACAGGCATCTAGGCCACAGAAAGTCATAATGTCAGATTCTATTTGTCCTTCTGTCCATTGCAATTTTGTTTCTGCAAAGCTTTCAATTCTACTTATTTTTATCCTAGCTTTGGAGTTGGTTACTTGCTTCACTGTCTGTATAAATTAGATATTTTCTCTCTTGTCCCACTGCTAATTCAGTGACATATCATTCTATGCTAATCTGTCAGTCTTGTGGATTTGCATTCAACATTATTCACATTTTACTTAGTTTTGTAAAAACCCTTATGCACATCTTTGACAGGAGAATATTTCTCTGAAATGTGGGATTGTGTACCATATATGGGCAAGCATATAAACTTCATCATTATTTCCATGGCTTTCTTCCTAAATTTAAATCTGGTCCTTATTTCCAAACAAGTGTCTATGTTATAAGATGGATTACAGACTGGGCATGGTAGCTCACGCCTATAATTCCAACACTTTTGGAAGCAGAGGCGAGAAGATTGCCTGAGTCCAGGGTTTCAAGACCAGCCTGGGCAACTAGGTGAAACCTTGTCTCTATAGTAAATCAAAAAAAATTAGCCAGGCGTGATGGCATACACCTGTGGTTCCAGCTGCTTAGAAGGCTGAGGTGGATAACCTGAGCCCAGCAGGTCATGGATGCAGTGGCTGTAGATATGCCACTGCACTCCAGCCTGGGTAACAGTGAGACCTTGACTCAAACAAACAAAAAAGGATTACAATAAAACATATACCTGAATATTTGTAATTTATAGCATTACTTTAGAAACATTTTCCAGAAAAATAAACTGCATTGTTAAATTGTTTAGAAAGTAGAATACAAATTTTATGTATTCTGAAACTTTGTCCTATTCATTTTCAAATAATCAGATGAAAAAATGAGCTATGAGATAGACAAGAATATAGAGAACTCATAACCACAACTTTCACCTCACTAATATGATATTGCCTGAAACACATGATACGTCAGCAACATCTTAAGAATTCAGGATTATTGTCTTGACTAAAACTAGGCTTTCTCCAAAAGATATAATCTAAAAATTTATGGAAAACACTAAGTATTTTTAAAGGAAATATTTAACATATAAAAACATTATATATTGTAGTTTTCTGATACACAAACTTTGCAAATAAACTTATTATTGACCAAAGTGAACAATAGGATGTTGAATCAGATCGGTGATTTAAAAAACATTATCAATAAAAAAATCATTTCTTTTAGAAAAATATGACAAGAATGTCCTACGTTTAAAGCAGGTATACTAAAGCTGTTCAATTTCAAAACGTGTTTGGATATCTTGGAGTCCTGTTTATTCTTCCTGCCAGCGTTTGTCTCTACAGCCTCAGAGGAATTACCAGAGACTTTAGAGATTCTGTAGAGAATAGCATAAAAACTTCTGGCTTCAAATGTGTTTTTAAAAGTACAGAGTTATAAATGTCTTTAGGCATTCTTATCATTTACATCCCTATCTATTCTACTTGTAGAAAAAAGATCTCTGGTAAAACAAAGTAAATCAGCATACACTTTCTAGTAATGTGCGCTAATATTTGCCAATTAATGGAAAGATGTTTTCTATTAAGCAGCCAACTAGATTTTGTAGTGAAATTTGTATTAATTATGGAGATAAAAACTCCTGCCATGTATGCCATTCATTAAAGTTTTCACTTATATTTACTTGGGGTGAGATTAAGGTAAAAGACAAAGTAGTGAAAGACCAAGAGTCTCCTAATTTTGGCATTTTGGAATGAGAGCAATGCGGTCTAGAACATCTTCCTTCTACAGAGTAAAGCTGAATGGATGCCAAAACCTCAGATGCATACAAAGATTATGAACATTGACAAAAACTTGAGCATGCATGGTTGTGATCAGAGTATCCTCATTAGTTTTCTCATCTGGCTTCTTCAAGAAAAAAAAAATGAAGAAAAAAAATACACCCATACATCTAAATCATAATGATAAATGTATAAAATGTATTCAGATGTTAGCCTCACTATAGTCATTTTACTAAACATAGTGCTGTTATTAGAGTTGATCTATACAAAGTTTAAAACTTGGTAGGAATCTACATATGGAAGGCTTTTTCTTGATTCTTATTATTAGAAATGATCAAAAGCAATTTGCAATTACACAGCAAGAAAAACAGTATAACAAAAAGCTATGTTAACTTTCCATCCGTCTGTGATATATATTCCGGATTTTCTTGTCATTCAGCAGAATATTGTGCTAGCCAATTATATTAATAAATAATGCCAGGTAGACTTGTTGAGCAGCCAGTGGCAAATTCCCTAGGCATCATAAAAGAACACAGGCATGACAGAAGGTAAGAGAAAAAAATCACACAGAGCAACTTGTTAACTTTTTTGGAGCTAGTGGTCTGGAATGTATTATACTATCTCCTCTAAGATACAAGCCAAGTGGTTGCACCTTGCATCTCCTGCCACTAAGACAGTGAGACAAAACTCGGAATGGTATTACACTCGTCTATCTCATTTATTGGACGACTTCAAATGTTGTCAGTTCCAAGTGAAGATCATTGTAAGAGACTGCTCTTAAAGTTGTTTAGACTGTGGGGAAAGCTACTATCTCATTTAAGTCAGCTGCTGTCTCACTTGGGTCTTAAGATCAAATATATTCATTCTCAGAAGTGATATTCATGACAAATAATGATGCATTTGGTATCAGGAAGGTCACAGCATAGACCCTTAGGTCCGGAAACAAGGTGCTATCTGTTTCAAAAGAACTATTTGCTCTGTAAAAAAAAAGCTATTGGTATCCAGGTAAAGCATGAGCCCCTGATAATTATACACTTACTTACTAGATAGTCATGGTTAACTATCATAAGCTATATGTCAGGCAATTTCAAAAGGCATAAAGTTAGGCAGACATAATAACAAGCTGGTGGTAGTGTTGTAGTCAGAAACAGGCCTGATGTGGTGCAGAAGAGATGCCTGTCTAAACAGTTGTCCCATAATCACAAAAAATGTCCCATAATCTTTTATCACCAGCCTTTTTTGCAACAATGCTACACTTATATCCTCATGGGACAATCCCAATAATCAACTGATGAAGGAAGAAAGGACATGAACCTTTACAGATAAGTTGGTATAAAAGGTGGGAGTAAGCTGGAAATAATAACCTCTCCAATACTGTTGCTATAGCAGTTGGCCTTGAGGACAGATGTAAGGGAAATATAATGACCAGAGCTGCTAGCAGAATATTTCATTGTTTACATAATATGGAAGAAGAAGAAAGGCAAGTTACGACTATACTGTGATGCTGGAGAAATGGAGCATAACTTGGCTTGAAGGCCTGAGGTCTAGGAGCAGGATAAGAATTATGTGAATGAACCTGTGCAACCAGACATGTGAACCTTTGTGTTCCTCATTTAATAACAGTCAGAGATTATCCAACACAGACAAGTATCTCAAAGATCGGACAGTCGGGATTACCCAACTGTGGATGTTGCCAGTTTCTCTCTTCAGTTTATCCTAGACTGAGAATAGACCCATAAATAGAGTGGAAATGAGAGCAGGGATGGAGCTATGATCATCACCAACAGCATGGACTCTATCTTACCACATTTGGCCTAGTTCCTGACATTGTCAATCTGCAGGTAGTGGAGACTAATGCTGAGATTTTCATACAGTATTACTTTTTGGAGAGACCAGCCATCCACCAGGTGGTAGTCTGTTGAAATTTCATACTTTCTACTTACAAAGAAGCATCAAATCATTCTTAACAGAATTACTCCATAACCTAACTAAAGGGTAACAACTTCCCCAATGCCTTTAGTCAGTGGCATTCAGAATGCCTCATCTATCAAAATGACACCCTACACAACATTATTTTGAGTTACAAGACATATTTGTACTCCATGAATGAATTAATGAGCTCAAAACTATAGGATAATGTCATATATATCATGTACTTCTTCACCCAGATACAGCTGGGTCAACAAGATATTGGAAGGCCCTATTGAAAGTTTAGCTCAACTGAATCTGCAGCTTGGACAAACTACTTTGAAAGGAAAGGTGACAGCAAAATTGATAGAATAGTATCTTCCTCATATTGAGAAATTACAGGTCTATGAACTGAGACATGAGCTAGGATGTATCCTTCTCATTATCGCTCATTCACCTACTTGTGAAATTTGAGTTTTCCATCTATGCAAAATTATGCTCCTCTGTATTTGAAGTCCATGTTTCCCGAGGGCTTAACACATCCATTAAAATGCATTATAAGGGTTTTGCCAGGCGTGGTGGCTCATGCCTCTAATCTCAGCACTTTGAGAGACAGAGGCAAGGGGATCTCCTGAGTCCAGGGGTTCAAGACCAGCCTGGGCAACTTGGTGAGACTTTGTCTCTATAGTAAATCAAAAAATTAGTTGGGAGTGGTGGTGCATGCCTGTGGTTCCAGCCACTTGGAATTCTGAGGTGGAAGTGTCGCCTGAATCCAGAAAGTCAAGACTGTGGTGGCCCTGAGCATGCCACTGCACTCCAGCCTGGGCGACAGAATGAGACTCCTACTCAAAAAACAAACAAACAAATACATTATAAATGTTTCACCAAACTGAAGGCTGAGATTACCACCTGACCTTCAAACCAATGGACCAGGCTGCCAATTTTTTTTTTCTATATTGGCCACAGTAATCAATTCTGATTACTATGACAAGATGGGGTTGTGAATACATAATAAGGAAAGGAAGGTAGGTTTGTAACTCAATAATTCATTACAGTATCTCCTAGTATTTATCGGATCAGTGATAACTGTAAATGAGTGAGTACAGCAACATGCACACATTGAATAAATGCTCATATACGTCATGATGAAGGTCTGGATCTCTCCATCAAGACTAGGTGGTGAAGGAGATTTATGAGGAATATCAATTATTGCCCTAGGACCAGCTGTAGTAGTGTTTTGCTCAAACACCTTAGGGTTTTTGGTAAAATTTAATGATGATATCTTATAAGTTAGGCACCTTCAGAAGTCAAAATGAGGCTTAGGATAGAGTTCCATTACACCTTTTGTGGCAGGAGCTGCACCAGCTTAAACACCCTGGTCAAATCCAGAGGACTCTTATGTTCCCAAGCTACACCCTGATTGTATGGTTGAATAAAGGCTCTTTGGGGTGATGCTTGACCCAATGAAAAGAAAAAGGGAAGAAGATAGCAAACAAATTGTTGTACACATGTAGATTGTTTTGAGCTGTAAAAAATTCACTCACCCATGAGACTGAGCAACCAGCTATGTTTTCGATGACTCTAAGGAAGGTCAGCTTGATAAAATACCAACTTCAACTTTTTAAAAATTTTATCTCTGTCTTATTTTCCTTTTTTTAAAATTCTGAATTCTAAAAATTACTCACCCTAAGTAAGTGTTAATACGTCTGCTTGGTCTCGGCATCTGTTTTCTAAGGAACCCTGAGCTGAGGAGGAAAAAAAAAAAGTAGAATCATATTCAAAGGGGTAGGGTCCTCTTTGATAGAGATGTTTTTTCTCCCCAGGGTGAGCAACTGATCCAGAAAAAATCAGAGGGTATAAACTGTAGCTTTCCCTCCCAAAATTCAGGGTCTGGTGTTCTTCTCCTAAAGTGATTTTCTCTCAAAAATTTTTCTTTACTGTTTTAGTCTATTCTCTATCAGGTCATTTTCAGTCTGTTCTCAATACATGTACATGTCTGGATTTGTATAATTCGCAATTGTGCACCTGAGGACACACATACGAGAGACATATTTAGTGTCATAGATAATATGACTGTTAAGAAAACACGGATATTTTTGCTCGAGAAGCAATCCTTGCTCAATATTTTAAGAACAGTTTCAAAAGTTCAGTGTATAATTTCAGGAAATCAAGTGATTTTCTTGAAAAAGTTTTTACTACCACTTTCACTCTTGGTTCTTTCTTATAAATCAAAATCTGAAACTATTACTAGATATGTTATTAAAATTCAGATTAATTTTATTCTTATCACAAAATTCACTTCAGGGTCTCCAAAATAGAAATAACAAAACAATATGCAAGTAAATATGACAAGAAATTTGCAGGTCTTCTTACTTCTAATGAATCCATAACAGCAAAATTCTTGTTCTCTCAGAGCAGGTCACCATAGTAAACTGATAGGGAAGGGCTATATTGGTGCCAGACTGTCTCACTTTTCCAGAAGCTGGGAGGTGTTTATACAAGCTTTTTAAAACTTGCTTTAAAATGTATGAGATGACCACCTGGAGTGTTATGTAACTCTATTTTGCCCCTACATTTGTCATCATATTTTTAAATAGCCTTCTTTTAGTATTTCAATATATGAATGTTTTTTCAAAAGATATATGTATTTAAAGGATTAAGCTCAATAAGTGTTTTAGCTAATAAAAACAGTACTTTTGAAGACTATGTATATGTATCTTTCATGTATTTAAGAAAATATTTACATATACAAGTAAATGTATAAGTAAGTACATACATATATTAGTACATGCAAGTGCATCATGTGTTTAGGGAATGAGAGAGTGAATGCCAATACATGGAATATTAACATTGCAACAAATTCCAGAAAATTCTTATAATTCCATTAATGCATATCATATATAGTAATAGATATACATAGACATGTACCCAAATCGATACTAACTGGTTAAAAATTCCTAGATTGGGATATCTGCCTTATCATTCCAATCCAAACAACGGCTCTAATTCTCAGAGCAAGAACTACCAAGGAAATTTAAAAAATATATTGTATAATATGGCTCCTCTTCTATTTTTGGCTACTTCTTCATTTTTAGATTTCCATAACTGTTTAAGCTTGTGAGACAAAACAATCAATAACTACAAAGATGTGTAGGAAACAACAGACATTCAATATAAACAATATTGAAACGGAAATTTTATTCAAAATGCACATTATATTTTGCCTACTACCTAACATAAAATTTATAGCTGACTTCACTACTGTCTCCTTGCTTTCTATAGTGAGTACTAAAGCAAGTGTATTACCTTCTAACACTGACATAAATGCTTACACGTATCAGTTTGAATGTATGTTTTCATTTTATCAAAAATATTAAAATGTTCCAAACAAAGGACCAGTCATTTCCATAGTCGAGATCATAGATCTGGGCTTCAACTTACTATGAGAATTGCACCTCTGCATTCTCTTTCTTTGGTGCACTCTAAAGATTAGATACAAAGTGTTAGAAAAGTTGGCAATAACAACAGGAAAGGAGATTCTTCAGCAAGACTATAGAGTGTCAGTTTACTGTGCCATACTGTATTTAAGT
Organism: Tarsius wallacei; assembly: GCA_963574415.1. Taxonomy (NCBI): domain Eukaryota; kingdom Metazoa; phylum Chordata; class Mammalia; order Primates; family Tarsiidae; genus Tarsius; species Tarsius wallacei. The sequence goes on along the minus strand of CAUYQG010054278.1, from coordinate 3,505 downwards.
GTGACCCTCTGCACTATTTTCTGTCTACAACAGATGCCTAAGGACAATAACTCAAGCTATCTTTTATGATAAGCAACAAAATAACATTGCTTAATTTACATACTGATAAGACCTACTGCCAAATGTGTGGGGGTAGCACAGTGAGTAAAGGCTCTGAAACATACAGTGACATGAACCAGCATATCAGACTTAATACACCATAATGTCTGGTGCAGGTATTAGGAAGAAAGTAAGCATCCTTACCCAGAGGTGAGCAGGGCATCATAGCAGAAACCCACTTACATAGAAAGGTATTATGGGCTATACACCTATCCTATGTAGATGTGGTATATATTAATATAAAGGTTTGCTTTATGTAGATTCAATTATTTTATAATCTTTTGTTGTACCGAATAATTCTATAATAAATATGAGGTATTTGAAAAGGGTATCTCTTATTGGTGTTCATAATACCATGTCAAAGTGGTGGAGAAAATGAGATCTTTGTTCAAGACCCTATGGTTAAAGAGGCCCCATCAATCCAGATTCTCTTTTGTTTGTTGCAAACATTTTTCTTGTTGTAATAATTATTCCTTAAATTAAAAATGATAAATTTTCCCTTATTTACTTGCCAGGTGAGTTCATAAGTAGGGAGACATACTTGTAAGACTTGGTGAGAAGGGAATACATCTGATACCAATAATAAATCATAGCTTCCTAATTCAGATGTTCAAACTTAAAATAGACATCCTTCAGGGAACTATTATCAGATACAACTTCCTGGTGTGTTAGATCCAGATGCTCTTTGTATTCGTAAAAATTAGGCTTCTCCATAACAATTATGACTGTATTGTTTCTTAACTTAAATGGGCATAAAATATGTAGCCTGCAAAAATATTTCTCTTGGATTTTTAATGTTAAAATCACAATTTCTTTTTAGACTTCTTAATATATAATTGTCATCTTTATTAAAAAGTTAATAATAAAATAGATACAATTTACTGATAATTTACTATGTATTCAGAAGGTGATTTATATGTGTTCTGTAATTCTCACAGCAACTCCTCAAAATAAGTATTATTATTCAAGTTTTATGAAAGAAGATATAGAGATTCAAAAACATAAATCCTTTGTACATGCTCACATAGCTGGTAAGTGGCAAAGTCAAAATCCAAACTCTAAGATTCTTAAATTTTGTTTGTGCTATGATTCCATTCTAACCTAACCATTGCTATAATACTTTTATATTTCTATAAATAATATTTTGTAATTAAGACATTGTTTTACATTGTGAATATAAGATTTTAAGATTTCTTAAAATCTGGTTATAGTGAATTTCCCCTTGGATGAGTGTCGGTTTACTGTGCCATACTGTATTTAAGTGTGACCCTCTGTACTACTGTATTTAAGTGTGACCTTCTGCATTATTTTCTGTCTGGATGAGAGAAAAGGAAGGAACTTGTTAACTTCTGAATGAAAAAAAATAAACATAGACTTTTTAAAATGATCACTTCATACTATAGAAATAAAAGGGGTATTCATCCTAAATATCTTTTGACTGGGAATATACTGTTTGCAGTAAATGATCAGGGATGATACACTTGTATGAGATCAGATCACAGACATATTTTGAATTCTAATATTTGTTAAGATATGTTTTCCTAAGAAGCATAGAACAGCTGAGGCAGTAATAACTACCCAGCAGTGCTTCTGAATGGGTAATCAGTGAACATAATCCAGTGAAAAGGAAGCTGCTGAATTCATGTTGGGTGGGACAACAAATGAAAAACAACCTCGGCTTTTGTAGATGGTAGAGAAGAGAGCACCATCAAAGGACTGAGATCCAGTGTGACATATATTTTCCCTGATACTCTACCTTTTATCTTACACACATCTGGGCAGAACTTAGAGTGTGATCCAACATTTCTCTACTCCAGGCAGAATCACTGATATATGGAAAGACATCACCCATTTCTACAGTCATAGGTCATATACTGTGTAAATATTTTGCATGGTGTCCAGGAGTGGGAGAAGTGAATGGGTAGTTGGTAAACATTTTTTCTTTTTCTACTCCACACAATTAACAAATTAGCCTGGCTTGATTCCTCATTCTGCCGACTGGTTGTCTTAAACTCAGAGGTTGTCTTTAAATTTTTAAATTAAATTCAAAGTGTGTATATCATTTGGTGATCTGGTATGTCTCACATAATGTTTTTTTCATTGCTTCTGTTTCCACAATCATAATTTTAATGGATATATTTGATCAAGGTTTAATTTATATAATTACATAAATGGAAAACATTTAATTATTGTAATTGCTTAACTGTTAGCCATCACTAAATTTTCTTTCTATGAAAATCATTGAATAGGATATTCATCTGTTTCAAGAACCAATTTATAACTTTAGAGCGAGTCACAGAAAAGAAAAATATATGCATATCATTTAAAAATGTTTAAAGGCTAGTGTACAACAAAGCAGGGAGGCATTTTTCGACCTTGGAGGCCACTTTTCTGCCTATAACATAATTATTTTTTAGAGGTTTGCAGTTTTTTTAAATATATATTTTATTTTTTAAAGATATGGGGTGCAATTCAGGGTTAGGTATACAAACGTTCATTTTGCAGATACCCTTGTTATGAGGTGTGCCCTTTTCCTCACCTAGCAATTTCCCTCAACTGCCGATCCCACCCCTCCTCCCCGGCAGTTTTCCGCTATTGCCAATCCCTTACTTATAGTATTGTGATAATTATTCAAGGTGTGCTTATGAGTGAGAACATATGGTACTCCGTTCTTTGTTTCTGTGATAGAATATAATAGACTAAATCCATTCAAGTTGCCGCAAAGTCCATATGTTTGTCCTTCTTTATGGCTGTATAATATTCCATTGTGTATATGTACCACATTTTTTTTATCCAGTCCAGCTTCAATGGGCAGCATGGTTGGTTCCATGTTTTTGCTATTGTGAATAGAACTGCTACAAACATGCGTGTGCAGGTTTCTTTTTGGTAGAATGATTTGAGTTCTTCCAAGTATATTCCCGATAGGTGGATTGCTGGGTCATACGGAAAGTCAATTTCTAGTTCTTTCAGAAATCGCCACACTGTCTTCCAAAGAGGTTGCACTAGTTTGCATTCCCACCAGCAGTATAGAAGCATTCCATTTTCTCTGTATCCTCTCCAGCATCTGTTGTTGTCTGTTTTATTAATGATGATCATTCTTACTGGGATTAGGTGGTATCTCAATATAGTTTTGATTTGCATTTCTCTGATGATTAGTGAGGTTGAGCACTTTTTCATGAGTCTGTTGGCTGCCCGTATATCTTCTTTTGAGAAGTGTCTATTCATATCTTTTGCCCACTTTTTAATGGGGCTATTTTTCTTTTCCTTTTGGCACATTTGAGTTCCTTATAGATTCTAGATGTTAGGGCTTTGTCAGATATACAGTTGGCAGATACATTTTCCCATTCCGTGCTCATGCCATAGGAGATAAGATAGACATGTAGGACCTCATCAAACATAATTTTTT
>CAUYQG010054274.1:0-17958 GCA_963574415.1 Tarsius wallacei | reverse complement strand
GATCCTTCCGCCTCAGCCTTCCAAGTAGCTGGAACTACAGGCGCACGCTACCACGCCTGGCTAATTTTTTGATTTATTGTAGAGATGAGGTGTCGCTTGCCCAGGCGGGTCTCGAACCCGAGGGCTCAGGCAATCCACTCACCTCAGCCTCCCAAAGGCATGGGATTACAGGCTGAGCCACCGAGCCCGGCTTACAATAGAATTTTAAATGTACTCATGGCTGGGTGCAGTGGCTTATGCCTGAATCCCAGCACTTTCTGTGGCCGAGTCAGGAGGATCACTTGGGCCCAGGAGTTTGAGATCAGCCTGGGCAAGACCCCATTTGTACAACAAAAAAATTAATTAATTAAATTAGTCTGGCATGGTGGGGCATGGCTGTAGTCTGAAGCCGAGGGAGGAATCATTTGATATATGGCAGGGCTAGATATACAGCAAAATTAAGTTTTCAGAAACAAATTTTGTTTTTACATGGAGATATTCTGAACAAAAAGCACAAAAATGGACAAACATTTTAAACCATCCCTTCTTTTCACAGCAATTATGTTAACAGTAATAATATTTAACTCTGAAGTCTGAAGGAGTAGAACAGCTGATTACTCAAAAACCTGTCCTATATGGCTTTGACTGGGTGATATACAAAAAGACTATGACGTTTTAAGAGAAACTTGAATCATCATTGTCATGTACAGAGAATAAAATCATTACCTTGCCTTTTCCATGAGGAATTCCTAAAGGACAATGTTTTACTGCTCCCAACAAAGCTGCCACAGCAAAACTAAATCCAGTCACTGCATCAGGTGAAGACTTAAGTACAGTAAGCCGTTCAAGGCAACGATCTAAGAGAGGTGTTAGGTACGAAGGTAATGCCACAGCAATGCAGTGTAAACACCAAGCCGCCGCTAGCCGCACGCAAATGCTCGGATGAGGAATAACTGAAATGACACTGTCAAGAAGGCCTGGAAAGACAGCATAAATAAGCAATGACTTTAGTACACAGATAAACCTCACTTAAGCATATAATAGTCAGAAGAATAAATAGCTAAATGGATATAAAATATATTATTCTTATTGAAAGCCAAATTAGAAAAACATTGATATATAATTTTTTAATCTAAGAATTCTAATATATCTCATGAAAACTGGCTTAAATTAAGTCAGTACACATGAAAAATTTTATTTCCCAAGAAGCCAATATTCTTCCAACTTTATCTTGAATTTATTACTAATTTGGTATTAGAAATTTTAAATGAACAATAAATAACAAATGTCATACCTTGCCACATTCTTTTTTTTTTTTTGAGTTGGAGTCTCACTCTGTTGCCCAGACTGGAGTGCAGTGGCAAGCCCCGGCCACCGCAGTCTCAACCTGCAGGGCTCAGGTGATCCTTCTGCCTCAGACTTCCAAGTAACCCGAACTACAGGCACATGCTACCACGCCCGGCTAATTTTTGATTTATTATAGAAGTGAGGTCTTGCCAAGTTGCCCAGGCGGGTCTCGAACCCGTGGGCTCAGGCAATCCATTCGCCTTGGCCTCCCAAAGTGCTGGGATTACAGGCTGAGCCACCGAGCCCATCCTTCATTCTCCTTTTTTAATCCCTTCTAGTACATTTCATCTATATAACTAGTATGTTTATATCCACCATGTTGCTCTTATGAGAACAAAATGTGAAAGTCAAGGCTTTGCTGGGTCCTCAGTGGGATACTAATCCACTTCAAAGTCAGTGGACTATCACTACCAGCAAGAAAAAGGTCTACATTTCTATAATACAACACACACCTTCAGCAAAATATGTACGTTGCATGTCATTGAAACTTACTTAAATAAGTATCCCAGATTTAAATAGCTTACAAATACAAATATAAAGTTTCTCAGCCAGCAGTATCACAAAGGACAAAAGCCACAAAAAGTGATCAAAAAAAGACGACAGTCACTAGAGACTATATACTGTATAATTTCATTTATTTGAAATATCTGGAATAGTAAATCTAGAAAGATAGAAAGATTAGTAGTAGATTAGTGGTTGTCAGAGACTGGGAAGGAAAACGGAAATGATGGCTAATGAACTTCTTCTCGGGGTGATAAAAACACTCTGGAATTAGACAGTGGTAGTGGTTGTACAATTCTTTGAATATATCAAAACCACTAAATTGTATACTTTGTGAGACTGAACTTCATTGTATGTAAATTATATGTTAATACAGTTGTTATACAGTGATTATGTAAATAATTTTCAAAGACAGCAAGAAAATAAAGACTGTTTAAAAAGACTTTTGAGGGCCAGGTACAGTGGCTCAAGCCTGTAATCCCAGCACTTTGGGAGGCAGAGGCAAGGGGATTGCTTGAGCCCTGGGGTTCAACACCAGCCTGGGCAACTAGGCAAGACCTCTAAAATAAATAAAAAATTAGCCTGGCGTGGTAATGCACACCTGTAGTTTCAGCTACTTGGAAGGCTGAGGTGGAAGGATCGCCGAGCCCAGCAGGTCCAGGCTGTGGTGGCCATGAGTGTGCCACTCTACTCCAGCCTGGGTGACAAAAGAGAGACTTGAACTCAAAAAACAAAAACAAAACAAAACAAAAAGACCTTTGAGGTCTCATATAGATAGTAATGCTTTCACTGTAGATGAGAGATTAGAATCCAGGTTCACTTCTTGGTAAGTTTTTCCATGTTATGTATCTCCAGAAAGGGGGACAAAGGGAGACTTAAGAGAACAATCTTTCATTACAAAAGCAAAAAACAAAAATAAAACCCAAATATATACATATTTTTGATATTTCTGATTACAAATTTTTCATAAAACATCTCTAATAAATCTATAATGACATTTACAATAAGTGAGATATATAAGAAGATTTCTTTCCTTGGAAAAAGTTATTGAGTATACAGTTAAAAACAATATCTTCAGATGAGTCACCAACAACAGATATACCTGCACTAGAGTCCTGTAGCAAAGGTGCAGCTGTGGTACCAAGACTGTGTATGAGATTTCCAAGTTCTTGCAGAGCACATACAAGCATATGCTGGCTAGCTGCTACATCTGTGGAACTAAGTCGGGTTTCCAAATTACCATCACTTATTACGGCATCTAATAGAAACACAAGAATTAGCTATGCATCACTATTGTATTAAAATATATTGTACAGGGTGTTAGGAACAGGAAAACATCAAGGCAAACATTAGTACAGACACTTGATCTATACAAAATGCTTGAGGTAATAACTTAAATGCCTAAATGGGGACTTGTATCAATAGAGAAAGAGCTGAACTACTATAGTCAATTTAGTTCAAGCAATCCAATTAGAGATCCTTTGCTACTTTTTTAGCAAGCAGTACCGTAAGGGAGAACTCACAGGAAATGAAAAAATATTCCAACATTACTGATACTCATGATAAGCAGAGTAGATACTGAGACAGACTAACTGCTTCAAAAATAATTTATCTTAACTTCTATAGGAAGTACAACGTGAATTCTGAAGAACTATTATCATTAGCCTTCAAAATTTCTATATTAGTATAGAAATGTATAGCCAGGTACAGTGGTTCAAGCCTGTAATCCCAGCACTTTGGGAGGCCGAGGTGAGGACTGCCTGATTCCAGGGGTTCGAGACCAGCCTGGGCAACTTGGTGAGATCTCATCTCTACAATAAAAATATTAAAAAATCAGCCGGGTGTGGTGGTGCATGCCTGTGGCTCCAGCTACTTGGAAGGCTGAGGCGGAAGGATTGCCTGAGCCCAGCAGGTTGAGGCTGCTTTGGCTGTGAGTGTGCCACTGCATTCCAGCCTGGGTGACGGAGTGAGACTCCAACTCAAAAAAAAAAAAAAAAAAAAAAAAAGAAATGTATCAGTCTTTTTTCCAAAGAGACAATTCCTTTAGCACTGTTAAAACAGAGTCTTAGCAGATCCATACCCACAACTTTCTTCAGCTTCCAGATGGCCTGGCAAATATCTTTTACAGCAGCAATTTGAGCCTTTTCTCCAAGAAGGCTTCCTATAGTAGCCCGAAGAATAAATGAAATACAACGACGACAGCAGACAGCATCAATCTGAGTTTGGGTGGCTTTATGGTGTGACTGTGACACAAGGCTTAGGATATGAGAAAGAAAAGCAGCAAAATTTTTCTCTAGCCATCCTCCTCCTAGTGTTGAAACAAATACCACATAAGCCTAGAAAAGAAAAGAGTTTTATCTTCAAAATTAAATAAATCCAATTCTATATTATTTTCCACAAAATATGTAGAATTTACCAATTTTTTTATTCCCTGTAAATTATATTCTTTCCTGATTTATAGCCACTTGAAGAATATAAACATAGCACCATTTTTTTGTTTGTTTTTTTAAGCCAAAACTGAAGCGCATAGTCTTTCAACTAAGACTTCATTTATATTGCCTCAGTTTTATTTTGGTCAGATTGTGCAAAGTTTTAGAATAGTCAGCATAGCCAGTGAATATGTAAAACGTGTCTGTGGCATCACTGAACAAAGATTTCAAGCAATTTAACATTCTGAACAAAGAAAACCTAATTTAAACATAAAAAAACTTTATAGGAATTTAACTATGCTCCAACAATATAATTCTAAGGAAATTTAGTTCTAGAAACCTAAAAATTTACAGTGATGAAAGTACTGCTTTTTATTTTCACGAATATTAGTGGTTTTTCTTACTCTAGACATATAAAGACAAGTAGTTTTCTTAAGTATTCTGTTCCTTAAAAACACAGTTTAATTATAATTATACTGGGAAGTTCACATTTTCATGAAGACTATATACGGTATAAAACAAAGAGGATATTTAAAAAATATGTAAGTTTGCTTTGAACCATAAAGGCATTTAGAAAAAAAATATTCAAGAAAAGAATGTAGAGACTTCTGGGTTGTTTTATTGTAAGACATCATTTCCAAGAGTTTACCTTTTAAGATTTTTTTTTAAGGACCGAAAAGTTAAGCATTGAAATAAATTAAAGATCTTTAAGAATTAAAACCATACAAAATGATTATTTCACCCATGCTAAATGATATGGACCTAATAGCTTACATTTGAACTGTATGAGCATACATAAACACAATGGAAAACATGTGAACTCACAAGACACATGAAAGCACAAAGGCTAGAAAAAAAAAATGTGTTTCAAAGGAAATAAAAATCTTTCATTATTAGGAACTTGGAAAGCATCTTGTGAGCAATAGGTTTTCTTCCTTGTAAGCTAGTTTTTGAAAAATATTTTGGTCACCATTTATTTCTATTTATAAGTATGAGCGTGTAAGTGGTGACCTTACATACTATCACTTCTGAGGAGTCAGATACTAAAATTTTCATAATAGACCAGTCAGAATCAGATTGAGATATTAAATTGTGATTCCAACCTGAGTAACTCCAACTCGAACATCCCTACTGACTGAACTGGTTCCTTTCAGCATATCTCCACTGGCTCGAAGAAATCCTGAACTCCCACGTAGAAACCCTGTTCCTAGTAATTCCAGAACTTCCTCCAGAGATACTCTGCGAATGCTTTGACGTGAGGCTGCTATGACAAAGAACAAAATAAAACCATGATTCGTATTTTATAGGCTAAATTTTAATGCATGTTCTTGATGTGCAAAAAGTCAGCATGTTAAAAGAAACAAGAAGAAAAATTCAAACAAAATGCAAAATTTCAGTACCATCTACACATTGATGCACAAAAAGGACACACAAGTGTTTAGAGGTCAAATCAGAAGGCACCCTGAAGTACCATATCAGGGATCTCTTAAAGTCTACGTCATTTTAAGATTATACTCTACTACTCCCTTTCCTCAAAGAAGTTAAAAGGCTAACAGTCTTTTAAAACAAGGAAAAAAATAAAAAAGACCGCTCTAGTTCTCCATAAACTAAAATGCTGTACAATGCTTTGAAAATTCTTTTGAAATGCTAAAAAAGTCAAAATCATAATTTTATTTTTCCAAATGCTCTACAACTCAAATGAAATTTACATAAAGCTATTATGTCCTGTTTTTTAAAATTTTCCACTGGTGATACAACTTTTTCCCTCTGTCTTTGAAGAAATCAAAGATGAATATCATTGGAATAATTATCCCTTAAAAAAGAAAAAAGAATCAATTTCTCCCTTTCGTTTTTCTCCTGAAAATTAATGGTCACAAGCTCTACCCTTGTTTTGTTTTTTTTTTTTTTTTTTGAGTCGGAGTCTCACTCTGTCACCCAGACTGGAGTGCAGTGGCTGCTCCCGGCCACTGCAGCCTCGACCTGCTGGGCTCCGGCGATCCTTCTGCCTCAGCCTTCCAAGTAGCTGGAACTACAGGCACGCACTACCATGTCCGGCTAATTTTTTTATTTATTGTAGAGATGAGGTCTCACCAAGTTGCCCAGGCAGGTCTCGAACCCGAGGGCTCAGGCAATCCACTCACCTCAGCCTCCCAAGGCGCGGGATTACAGGCTGAGCCACCGAGCCCGGCTTCTACCCTTGTTACAGATGCAAATCATGCAGCAGTTAACAAACAAACTTTTGTTAAAGTTATGAACAAAAAAATCTACTGCCTAGCTAAAAGAAAAGAAAACCATTTGAGACAAATGATAATCTATCTTGGCATTTGGGAAAGAAACATTATTGAATACTACAAAATCCATGTCCTGTGCATTATAAATTCTAAGAGACAAACAATAAATGTAGTAAACAACTAACTATACAATACATTAAACAGTGATTAAAAACCATGCAGAAAATAGAGCAGAATAAGTTAGATCAGGAACACTGGGGAAAGTATTGTTTATGATTTTTAAAGGGATCATTGGGATAAAATTCAATGAAAAGAATGACATTTGAACACAGTTTGACTGTAGTAAGGAAATTAGTCATGAGGATATCCAGAGAAGTGTTCTAGGCAGAGGAAACAGCTACGGCAAAAAGGCCTTGACATGATGCCCAGTGAGTTTGAGCAGAGCAATGTGGATGGAGCAGTGAAGTGGATCTGCAGGTGAAAGATCAGAGTGCAAGGATGGGGAGAGAACAGAAGACCTAGGACCTTGTAGATCATTAGGATAAGGACGTGATTGAAATGAGATGCCACTGGAGGACCTCGAGCAGAGAAGTGATATAATTTGTCATGTTGCTGCTGTTTTGAGAGTACACTGCAGAGCTGGGAGAAAGACAGAAAAGTAAGGAAACCCATTAGGAGTGATTTATTAATTCAAGCAATAGATGTTGGTGACTTGGATCAAGATGGATGCAGTGAAGTGGACTGGATAGAGTATGGATATACACACACATGTATTTTTAAACTTTTAATTAGAAAAAACTCAAGATTACAAAAAAGCTGTAAGAACAGTACAATAAACTTCCATATACACTCATGTGCCAAATAAGGATGCTTCATTCAACAAATGACCACATACATGAAGCCCATAAGAGTACAATGAAGCTGAAAAATCCCTATTATCTAGTGATGTCTTAACATAACACACCCCTCGTGTCTTCGCTAATGATGGTGTAAACAAATCTACTGCATTGCCCTTTATACAAAAGCACAGCACATGTAATTATGTATAGTACATGATATTTGATAATGATAATAAACTACTGGTTTTTGTATTGCTTGTCTGTTTGTTTGAAGAGACAGGGTCTTGCTCGGTTGCCCAGGTTGGAATGCAATGGCACAATCAGTTTGCTGCAGACTCCAACTTCTGGGCTCAAGTGATCCACCTGCCTTGGCCTCCCAAGTAGCTAAGACCACAGGACCATGTTACCATTGCCAGTTATTTTATTCTTTGTAGAAACAGGGTCTTGCTTTGTTGTCCAGGCTGGTCTCAAACTCCTGGCCTCAAGCGATTCTCCTGCCTCAGTCTCCCAAAGTGCTGGGATTACAGGTGTGAGCCTGGCCAGTTTATGTATTTACTATACTTTTTATCATTATTTTAAAATGTACTCCTATTAAAAAATGTTAACTGTAGGCCGAGCGCAGTGGCTCGCACCTATAATCCCAGCACTTTGGGAGTCTGAGGTGAGAGGATTGCCTGAGCCCACGGGTACGAGAGCAGCCTGGGCAACTTGGAGAGACCTCCTTTCTACACTAAATAAATAATTAGCCAGGTGTGATAGCGTGTACCTGTAGTTCTGGCTACTTGGAAGGCTGAGGCGGAAGGACTGCTGGAGTCCAACAGGTTGATGCTGGGGTAGCCGTGAGCACACCACTGTACTCCAGCCTGGGTGACAGAGTAAGATTCCAACTCAAAAAAAAAAAAAGTTAACCATAAAACAGCTTCAGTTGGGTCCTTTAGGAAGGATTCCAGAAGAAGGCATTGTTATCATAAGAAATGACAGCTTCATGAGTGTTATTGCCCCTGCAGACTTTCCAGTGGGACAAGATGTGGGGGTGGAAGACAGTGATATTGATGGTCCTGACCTTGTTTAGGCCTAGGCTAATGTGTGTGTTAAAGAGTTTAAAAAAGGCCAGGCGGGGTGGCTCAACCATGTAATCCAGAACTTTGGGAGGCAGAGGCAAGAGGATTGCCTGAGCCCAGAGGTTCGAGACCAGAGGTTTGAGACCAAATTGGCGAGACCTTATCTCTACAGTAAATCAGAAAATTAGCTGGGTATGGTAGCACATGCCTGTGGTTCCAGCACAGCAGGTGGAGACTGCAGTGGCCATGAGCGTGCCACTGCACTCCAGCCTGGTGACAGAGTAAGACTCAGACTCAAAAAAAAGAAGAAAAAAGAGAAAAAGCTTACAGAACAAGGATATAAATAAAATATTTTTATACAGCTATACAATGTATGTTTTAAGCTAAATGTTATTACAAAAGACATTATAAAAGAATCAAGAATATTTTTTGTTTGGAAATGAGGATTAAAAATATTTTTTTATAAGTTTAGTGCGGCCTAAGAGCACAGTGATTATAAAGTCTACAGTAGTATACAGTAATGTTCTAGGTCTTCACATCTGCTCACCCCTGATTTGCCCAGAGCAACTTCCAGTCCTGCAAGCCACATACATGGTAAGTAACCTTTATTCAGGTATACCATTAAAAACAAAATCTTGTATATTATATTTTTGCTGTACCTTTTCTATGTTTGGATACAAAATACTTACCATTGTGCTACAATTGCCTACAGTACTCAGTTTAGCAACATGCTGTACAGATTTGTAGCCTAGGATCAGTAAGACTATACCATATAGCCTGGGTTTGTAGTAAACTGTACCATGTAGGTTTGTGTAAGTACATTCTATGATATTCCCACAATGACAAAAATCACCTAATGATGCATTTCTCAGAAAGTATCTCTGTTGTTAAGCAATGCATGACTGTACCTTTCACCCAGACTCATCATTATTTCATTACTTTCTCACTGCTGAAGAATACATTTATGGCCAGTTCTAGAGAATGGCCCTTGATTTGAGTTTGTCTGGCATTTCCTCCGAATTTTTAGCAGAGAACTGCCTAAGTGATACTGTATCCTCTTCAATGTATAACATCAAAAAGTACTGTTAGGCATGGTGTCAGTCTGTCCCTACATTGGGGATATTATCTTTGAACATTTGTACAAGATGAATTTTCCAGATTTTTCCACTACAAAATTATCATTTGTAATTACTATGCAATGTATATGGCAATACTAAGATAGCATAAATATCCTGTAATCCATCAAACATTTATCCAAAACTCCACTGAGGATTCCTATCTGCATAAATTATTAGTTGATATTCCACTGTAAAAAGGAGGCTTCCCTTCCCCTTCTTTATTTATATTTTGTATACATTCATAGATTCCTTTTTATTTAATAGGTTACAATCCATTTGTTATTACTCATTTTGATTCTAATACTGTCCTGGATTGACCTGTGAAAGTCTCTTTAGAAAGCTGGCCAGTGGAAGCTCTTTCTTTACTTTTCAGCACAAGGAGTTCCAGGCTCTTCTTGGACTTCCCCTACCCTAACCACAGAATTAGCCATTTCTCTAACAGCATTGATTTTGAATTTGTTTTAAGACAGTCAAATAGAATAGACATTGAGTGTAAGAGGTGACGTCATGAATTTTGGGCTGAAGACTTGGAAGGGCAGTGTTGTCATCAACTTATATAAGCAACTATGAAAGTAGAGCAGGCATGTGTATGTGTGGAGGAGGGGAGGTCAAGCATTCCATTTAATCTATGTTAACTTGAAACGTTAAATATACATCCAAATAGAGATATCAAACAAGCAGCTGGATATGAGAGTCTGATGTCCAGGAGAGAAGATTGGGTTAAAAATATAAACTCAGGGGGTCTCTGATATAGAGATGAAATTTAAGCCATGAGATTGGGTAAGATCGCAATAATGTGAGTATATGTAGAGAAGAGCAAAACAACAAGTACTAGGCCATGAGCCTTTTCCTCTAGAAGACAAGGAACTTGAAAGAGGACTGTCCAGGAATTTCTAGTGAGAAGGAAGAAAAGCCAAGAAAGCTAGGGACCCTAAAAGGCAAGAGAAATAAGAATATGGCATTAGATTAACTGAAAGGGCAAGTAAGATGACTGAACTGTCTGCTGGCTTTAGCAAGGCTAAATATAAGAACACAAGCTCCACATGGGCAAGGGTGTTTATCTGTTTTGTTCAATAACATATTCCACATTCTCAGAACAGGTTCTATCAGCACCTAATAAATATTTGCTAAATGAAAAGAAGATATACAAAAGACCAACAGGGACATGACAAGATGTTCAGTGTCACTAAACATCAGGAAAATGCAAATCAAAACCATATCTGTTAGGATGGTTATTATCCAAAAAACAAAAGACAACAAAAGTTGGTGAGGCTGTGAAGAAACTGAACATTTATGCATTGCTGGTGGGAATGCAAAAGGATGCAGCTGCTATGGAAAACAGTATGAAAGTTCCTTAAATAATTAAAAACAGAACTACCAATTGATAGAGCAATCCTACTTCTGGGTATTTATCCAAAAGAATCAAAATCAGAATTTCAAAAAGATATTAGCACTACCATGTTCACTGTAGCACTATTCACAACAGTCAAGATGGAAAAACAACCTAAATGTCCATCAACAGATGAATGGATAAAGAAAATATGGTATATATATAAAATGGGATACTACTAAGTCTTAAAAAACGAAGAAACTTCTGCAATATGTGACATCATGAATGTACCTTGAGGACATTATGCTGAATGAAATAAGTTAGTCACAGAAAGGCAAATACTCCATGATTCCACTTACATGAAGTATCTAAAATAGTCAGTTTCATAGACTCAAAGAGTAGAATGGTGGTTGCCAGAGGCTTGCAAGAGGAAATAAGGAGTTACTATTAACAGGCATAAAGTTTCAGTTAAGCAAGATGAGTAAGTTCTAAATATCTTCTGTACAACATTGTACCTATAGTCAACAGTATTGTATCATAAATTACAAAAATTTGTGAAGACGGTAGATCTGCTCAAAGGTGACTTTTTTTTTTTTTTTAAAGAGGGTACATCTCATGCTAAGTGTTCTTAGCACAATAAAAAAATTTTGTTGAGTGAGTGAATGAACACGGAGGTGACTGGTGATCTTATTAACAAGAAAAGTTTGGTAGAGTGATTGGGGGGAAAATCCTATTGACGTGGGTTTGAAAGATACGGGAAGAGAAAAAATAGGAACAGTAAGTATCAAGAACTCTTCTAAGAAACTTTGCAGCAAACAGAAGATCAGAAATGGGGTTCTTGTTGGTGGCAAAGTAGAGGTACAAGAAGAGATGATTGAAAGAAAAGCATGTATTTATAGTGAACAATCCAGTAGAGAGGGAAAAAATTATGTAGAAAAATGGTGTCTTCTTAGAGCAATATTCTTGAATAGGTAAGAGGATGAGCTTTAATAATAGATGGGTAATTCATCTTTAGTAACAGTAGGAAAGTCAGAGTATACAGTTACAGATGCTGGTAGGTAGGTAGAGGTGGTAGGAGAGTCTATGGAAGACAGACCATCAAATAAAAGATGAGGAAGAGGCTAGAGACTAGAAGAAGGTATAAAACAGTCAATTAGGAAAGTGGGAGAGTGAACGGACTAAGGAAATAAAGCATGACTGCCAGTCACAGTTAAAGACGTACTTGAAGTTCATGGTCAGGAAGTAATTTTAAAAGATTACATAAATCCCTGACAACTTATCCCGATGTCAGAAAGATACTCATACCCATTCCCTACTTTTTAAGTGCCTTGGTATGCTATATCACCTATCTTTATCTAATAATCTTTGTAAATTGTGTTTGAGTTGTTCAAACCACTATGTTTTGAAGCAAAGTTGTTGTTGTTTGTTTGTTTTTAATTAAGCAACAGGGACTCTGTATCTCAGGCTGGGGTGCAGCAGTGCAATTATGGCTCACTGCAGTCTCAAACTCCTGGGCTCAAGTGATCTTCCCACCTACATCAAATTCCGAGTAGCTGGGACTAGAGGTACATGCCACCATGCCCAGCTAAGTTTAAGAATTTTTTTACATAGACAGGGTCTCGCTGTGTTGCCCAGGCTGGTCTTGAACTTCTGGCCACAAGCGAGCCTCCTGCCTCAGCCTTTCGAGTTGCTGGGATTCTCATACTGCACCCAGCTTTGCTTTCCAAATTATTAAGAACAATGGTGCTAATTCTTAGTAACCTACTTGAAAAAAAAACCCATTATGACATCTAGAAAACATTTTTTTTCTGAGTTGGAGTCTCACTCTGTTACCCAGACTGGAGTGCAGTGGCACACTCCCAGCCACCACTGCCTCAACCTGCTGGTCTCCAGCGGTCCTTCCCTATCAGCCTTCCAAGTAGCTGGAACTATAGGTGCGCGCTATCATGTCTGGTTAATTTTTTTTTATTTGTTGTAGAAACGAGGTCTCGCCAATTTGCCCAGGCTGGTCTTGAACCTAGGGGATCAGGCAATCCCCTCGCCTCGGCCTCCCAAAGTGCTGGGATTACAGGCTTATCCACCGAACCCAGCCTAGTTCACTTTTTAATTGTATGAAAATAACTCAATTATAACACAAGACAGAACTTACAGATGCAAGACGATAGAAACTTTCTAACAAAATAAGTCAAAGTTTTTTAGTGTGGGTGAAGCTGATTCAGTCACTTTGCTTAGACTCATTACAAAAATGTTGGAATTAGTTTAGTGTTATTACACAAGGGTATAAATTTAAATATTATTCACACTTATTATACAATTCTACATTTGGCTTTTAACTGCAACTGTGTGCTAGTATTAATTATGTATTTACAGAACTGAGCAATTCACACTTTCAAGAGGGTCTGATTAAATATGGCTTCTAATTTCAATTTCTTAAGTGGTTTACGATTTAGCTTCTTAAATACATTTAACAAATCTTTTCTTTCTGGTTTGAGGCTTCTTTATGGCTTCCCTCTTTCTTCTCCCAACACCTCTACCATAAAGAAGAAAGTCTTATAATGAGTTATAAGACTAGGAGAATCACAGTAAAAATAAAAATTCCTTATTATAACTTTTAAGTCTGTAGGTCCCAAATGGAGAATGAGGAGGTTGAAGAGTTTGTTAATGTTTCCAATATGTTGTCATTCCTGTCCTCTATCATCTCATTGGTTGAGAAACTGCCTTAGAAAATCCTTCTTTATATTCAAAAATGAGGAGGTTGAGGACTTTGTTAATGTTTCCAATATGTTGTAATCCCTGTCTTCTGTCACCTCTTTGGTTGAGAAACTGCTTTAGAAAATCTTCCTTTATATATATATATATATATATATATATATATATATATTTGTTTATTATTATTATTTTTTGAGTTGGAGTCTCACTCTGTCACCCAGACTGGAGTGCAGTGGCCGCTCTCGGCCACCGCAGCCTTGACCTGCTGGGCTCTGGCGATCCTTCCGCCTCAGCCTTCCAAGTAGCTGGAACTACAGGCGCGCGCTACCATGCCCAGCTAATTTTTTTTAATTTTATTGTAGAGATGAGGTCTCACAAAGTTGCCCAGGCGGGTCTCGAACCCGCGGGCTCACACAATCCTCTCACCTCAGCCTCCCAAGGCGTGGGATTACAGGCTGATCCACTGAGCCCAGCTATTCTTCCTTTATATTAACAGCAAACAATTTCCAGAGCAATGCTTCCCCAAATTTAATCTGCATACAAATTATCTTGAGGTCTTGTTAAAATGAGAACTTTGATTTAATAAGCTGGGTAGGACCTGCGTTTCTACATTTCTTTTTTTTTGAGTTGGAGTCTCATTCTGTCACCCAGACTGGAGTGCAGTGGCCGCTCCTGGCCACTGCAGCCTTGACCCACTGGGCTCCGGCGATCCTTCTGCCTCAGCCTTCCGAGTAGCCGGAATTACAGGCACGCGCTACCATGCCCGGCTGATTTTTCGATTTATTGTAGAGATGAGGTCTTGCCAAGTTGCCCAGGCGGGTCTTGAACCCGCGGGCTCAGGCAATCCACTCACCTCAGCCTCCCAAAGCGCGGGATTACAGGCTGAGCCACTGAGCCCGGCTTCTACATTTCTTAAAAGTCCAGGTGATGCCAGAGCTTCTGGTCAGTGGATGTTTGAGAAGTAAGACTCTACAGAATAGACACATTTTCATTTGTGTCAGATTGTTTAATCTTTGGAGATAGAATAAAGTAAGTTTTCAATTATTTACTTACCAGTGGTTTATATATACTATAGATTTAATCTCAGAAAAGCCCTTTGTTTTAAAAAAAATCTCGTTCTTGTTAACTGCCTATAAGTTTATGCACAGGGAATAAAAAACTAATACAAAGCAAAACTGTTTAAATATAGTAAATTTCAAATATCTGTTTGAAATTATCTACATCATTTGCTCCCTTGCACCAACCTAGAAAATGCTAAGCCAAATGTATATAATCAGATGTACGCAACCTTAAAAAATAATAATTCAAGATGTAGATAGTATTCTTATTGGATAACACTTCATTTTACTTTTTTTAAAAGGGGCCATAATGTAAAAGCAAGACAATGATTTAATAAAGCACACTATACTTCAAGAGTACTTGTATTTTTCCTCAAATTTTTACTGAATTATTTGTGAATGAAATCTCAGAACACACAGCAATGTTTATGAGTTAAAATTGATTTATATTATGCTTCTTTTCAAGAGTAATAAGGGGTAGCTGCAATGCCATGTATACTTGCTTAAATCAACTGGGAAAAAAATACAGAAGATGTTCTGAAAATTAGTTACATGAATTTACCTCTTCCTGGATGTTTAGAAATTACAGCTTTAGCCAATACTGTGCCCAATAGCTTTGAAACTGAAATCCGCACGTCATAATTAGAACCTTCAAAGGACTTAAAACATAACGTTGTCACACTGTCCAGGTCTGTACTCCACATAAAAATGGCTTCCTTCTGAAGTTCAAGGAGACACTACTCAATTGGACAAACAGAAATTAACAAAAAACAAAATATAAATGTTAGGTTAGGAGCTACATAAGTTGCAGAAACTGATCAAGGTGTATCAAAATAATGCACAAATCCAAATCTAATAAAATAATACACAAATGATTGTAGGCACAACAAATGAATACTTACAAAAAGTCATAGAGGTTATACTGTATAAGCCAATGAACCTAAAAAAGGTAGAAGGAGGACCTATTTCTAACTTAGTAGGTTATTTAAAAATACCTTAGAAACAATCTGTTGGCTAACAGGAACTAGGAGAGTAATTCCAACATTTAAAAAATGTACTGTATTATCTAACCAACAATGTTAAGATGATAAAAGCAAAACAAAAAACAAAACCACTTGGAAACAATATAAACCTTACATGTAAATTTTAGTCTACATAATAACAAAGACAAAACACAGAGGAGAACGAATACTTAAGAGTCTGGAAATTTAAATTTCCTACCTTCTGACAATGTGTTGTTAACTACTCAAACCTTGGGAAATTCAAAAAAATCTGGGTCTCAGTTTCATATATTAAAATGAGATAGTTAGTCCTAGCTGATTACCAAGATTGCAGCTATAAAATCATGTACCTGTCACTAATGCTTTCACAGAGACTGATTTAATTTTCCTTATATTAACTTTTAAAAGCCTGCTTATTAGATCATTTTACCTTTGCAGCAGCACAACGAACAGCCATGGATCTATCTGTTAAGCAGGATCTAGCAGCTTTATAAACATCTCTGTGGCAAGGTGCAGCGGCAGCTCCTAGTCCATTTAGTATATTTTGTAGACTCAGCATAATCTCATATCGCCCTTGAGACTACCAGAAAGAAAAGAATTAAAGAATAAATAAGAAAAACAATTCCACTGTAAAGAACAGCATTGGTATTTATCCCCCACATTGGAGAAATACTCAGATTTCTGTATATACTAACTAGTCCATCCTGACATCAAGAAATAATAGTTTCTATGTTGTTTTTTTTTTGATTTGGAGTCTCACTCCATCGCCCAGGCTGGAGTGCAGTGGCACGCTCGCAGACACCCCAGTGTGGATCTGCTGGGCTCCAGTGATCCTTTTGCCTCAGCCTTCCAAATAGCCTGAACTACAGGCGTGGGCTACCACACCTGGCTAATTTTTTATTTATTGTAGAGACGAGGTCTCGCCAAGTTGCCTGAGCTGGTCTTGAACCTGCAGGCTCAGGCAATTCACTTGCCTTGGTCTCCCAAAGCACTGGGATTATAGGCTAAGCCACCAAGCCCAGCCTAGTTTCTATTTTATAAAGTATTTACGATTTAAAAAGTGTTACTTGTATACATTACATTTCAACACAATATAAATTTCATAGAGTTGATGTGAAGATTAAATAAAATTATATGAAAAGAACCTAGCACAAAGCTTGCATGTCATTTAAGCGTTCAATAAATGGTGCTGTAATATGAGGTAACATAGTAAGAATGCCAGACTGCCACCTACTAGCTATATAACCTTGGGCAAATTTGTCTCTATCGATAAATTGGAGGTAAGAGCACTTGCCTCATAAATTGTTGTAAGGAGGAAATGAGTTA
Source organism: Tarsius wallacei (assembly GCA_963574415.1). Taxonomy (NCBI): domain Eukaryota; kingdom Metazoa; phylum Chordata; class Mammalia; order Primates; family Tarsiidae; genus Tarsius; species Tarsius wallacei. The sequence goes on along the minus strand of CAUYQG010054274.1, from coordinate 1,029 downwards.
ATACATGCAAAGTGTTTGCCACAATACCACACATACAACAGATGCTCAATAGATTTGGAAGCTATTAACATCTTGTCATCATTTACTGATTAGAATAGTTTAACTCACAAGTTAAAAGTCTTAGCTACAGAATTTTAAAAACCTGAGCTGGGCTCGGTGGCTCAGCCTGTAATCCCGCGCCTTGGGAGGCTGAGGTGAGTGGATTGCCTGAGCCCGCGGGTTCGAGACCCGCCTGGGCAAGCTAGACCTCATCTCTACAATAGATCAAAAAAAAAATCAGCCGGGCATGGTAGCACGTGCCTGTAATTCCAGCTACTCGGAAGGCTGAGGCGGAAGGATCGCCGGAGCCCAGCAAGTCGAGGCTGCGGTGGCCGGAAGTGGCCACTGCACTCCAGTCTGGGTGACGGAGTGAGACTCCAACTCAAAAAAAAAAAGAATTTTAAAAACCTGGATTTGGATGTGTCTCTGACCATCAGTAGTTATGACTTTGGTTCTTACTTATTTCCTCTTCTATAAAATAAGGCTACGACAAACCTCATAGGTAGACATTCACCACAGTGCCCGGCACATAGTAAACAGTCAAGAAATAGTAGCTGCTTGTATTATCAATGTTTTACTAAATTACAAGTGATTTCTACATCCTTGGACGTTAAGGCCACTGAAAGTAGGTAAAGTTGAAGCAAGACAAAGAGCAGTATCAAGTATAATTTTCATAGTAATATTGTTAATTTCTATTTGTTTAAAGGAGCTCAAGAGTCACAGGTGGACATAATATACTAGTCTATGATACTAATGAGAAACTTCTGAACTTTCTTTTATCCCAGTTTCAAATGTTGTGTATCACTGGTGGATACGAATCAAAGGCAGGAATCACTTTTTTTTTTTTTTTTTTAGTTGGAGTCTCACTCTGTCGCCCAGACTGGAGTGCAGTGGCTGCTCCCGGCCTGCAGCCTCGACCTGCTGGGCTCCGGTGATCCTTCTGCCTCAGTCTTCCAAGTAGCTGGAACTACAGGCGCACGCTACCATGCC